>OU015501.1:34861339-35038839 GCA_907164885.2 Dolomedes plantarius
GACTTTTTTTTATTTTTAATTTGCCGTTGTAACAAAATCCTGCTACTATCATGAACTCCTTTGAGAAATTTTCTGTACACTAACATAGCCATTTCGTACGGTCATTCCCGTCAGTTGAGCAATAGAAAATTGATCTTTTTTATTACAGTCACTTAAACACACCCATGCCCCATCGAGTGTTACCAAAAATTTTCATTTTTCAGCAGCTAGGTGTTTTTCATATAATTTTCTACAATTTGTTTTTCTTTCAGCAATATGCTTTGGCAAAAGCAGATGAACTTTAGGTTTAAACATCTTTTTTAACTTCAAATCTTTATGAATGATTTTACTTACAGTGCCAGAAGACATTCCTAGTTTCAATGCAATGGATCTTTGACTCTGCGTATTTTCTTTTCGCAGAGACTTCACTTTCTTGATATTTACCTGCGTTCGAACAGTCTTCGGATGAGGTTTAGTGGTCATGTTTACATTTTTACTTTAAGTTAGACGTTTTTTCCCTTTCAAATGTAATATACCTATTTTGGAAATGCCATAACCGAAATTTTTACACCACTTTATAATTTGTTGATACGAATATTTCTCCCCGGAAAGTGCAGTTACGTAACCTTCGAGCCATCTATCAATTTTAGGAGCCATTTTCAAAATAAATCTTTTATCTTACATTCCAATTAAAGCAAAACAATAGCAAAAGATTATTCTGAAGTTTCCAAATATTTATCTCAAAATGCAAACGCCAAAAACAAATTGCAAAATCGTTTCCATAAAGTCCGAACGACCTTCTGTGTTTATAATAAGAGCTGTTCAAAGAGATAGTATAGGTCATGGTTTTCTAACCTTTTGGCTTGCCTGGCCGCATTGAGGGAAGAAGAATTGTCTTGAGCCTCATGTAAAATAGATAATATTCTAAATGTTTAAGTGTAACAAAATTTCTTTTAATTAAAAAATTATTATAACATTAAAAAAACAAAGCAACATAAACATAAAATTAGTGGGATATTTGATCTTGTTTTTGTGAAATTAATGCATTAGTGTCTAGTTCGAAGGAAGTGGTTGCAATTCTTAGTGAGTTTTAAAGATGCTCATTAGAAAATTTTCCTCTAATTTTACTATTCGTGTGCTTCATCTTTAAAAATAGTTGTTTGCAAACGTACGGAGAGCAAAACTACGATGACTTGAATAAGGTGTGATTGAAAAACGAAGTATGTTTTGCTCTGGAAAGCTTGATCTAATAATGTTTAGGATCTTCTGGGGCTACATTATTGGCTGTCAAGGGGCGCATGCGACCCGCAGGCCCTGGGTCGTACACGCCTGGTTTTGGTCATTAATGAAGAGCACTCAGCTTACTAGCTGAAGAGAGAGTACTCAACTGCAATGATGACATGTTGTAGAAAACCTAGCAGTGAGAATTTAGTATCCTCGGACAACAGAGGGCTACGTGAAAATCACTGGCAATTCATAATTTATAATTTATCAATCATTGTTGAGACTTCATTTGTTATTTGGTGGGTTTATCAACTATCTATTGAGTTAGCCATAATTGATTATTCTTTTTTAAGTAACCAAACAGATAAAATTTGATGAAGATATGAGCATTTAATTACCATCTAATTAAAAAAAATTAAATGCATTTTAAAAATATTGATGACGATTTATAACAAGCATTTTTAAAATTGTGAGAGGGACGAGCGATGGTGATCAGGTTACAAGCAGATGAAATTCCATTTACTAGCTAATGGAATTTCATCTTCAAGTGTCTGAGAGGTAAATTTTTTATCTATCACTTAATTTAGCCTGATATTTATGGTTAAATTAAAACATAGGGTGTTTCACGAGGAAGACGATAAGTGCATCCTTTAGTGCAGACTATAAATTCAGCATGTGTTTTACTTGTAAACTAGTTCATGCATGGAATAAATTAGTTTTTATTAAAAAAATATTTAAAAATTATTTCCTTGTAATACAGAATTGAACTTACAGTTGGGATAAAGAACTAAATCAAAACGGTTAAGTTCACGACTTGCAAACTTTTATTGTATTCCAAGAATCTATATATATATAAAACGCGTAGGCATGCGGCACAAAAATCGATGATATTTCTACACTCCGAATGGCAACAGCTGCAACTTCTGGAAGTAAACATTAGCAACCGCGTGTCAACATGGATTTACGTACTGAAATCAGCAATGCTCGAAAGCGAGCTGCACGATCAAGTGAAAATTGGGAACAGTCTCAAGAAGGAAAAGCTAAGAAATAATTCATTCAAGAGAGAGATGTGAAAGAGAGAGCATAAATGATAGCGAGGTTAGGCTTAACCGTCACCGGAGTAGCAACCGACAGCCAGTAATAGTTAATTTTCTACACCTTTTTCAGTACTTGCTGAATTTTTACTCCATTTTATAAGTGAAGAACGATTTTTCCAACGATTTATTATTTAATATGATTAAGTGTAGATATCTGAATTGTGAACAATAGTACATACAGAGAGTAATGTAATCCACACTATATTTTAGTACTTGCTGGATTTTTACTCCATTTTTTAAGTGAAAATTTTTCCCCCAACAAATTCTTATTTGATGTAATGATAAAATGTAGATATCTTAATTTTGAAAAATAGTACATACAGAGAAGGATGTAATTTTTAAAATCATTGGTGTTGGGTTTCTCAGTCTTATGTTTAACTCTGTTCTGAAGTAATGGAAATTCACATTTTTTAATCACGATATTTTAGAATCAGCCTTATAGAGAATACCCCTTAACAAAGTATATTTATGATGACAGGTAATGGTGACATTCCTTACATATGTTACTTTCAGTTGAGTTGTTTTGCAAAAGAAAATATAAAACTAAAAGCGACCTAGTTGCTCAGCAGCTAGTATTTAAAAAAAAACCCTGAAAGTTCTTGAAAGAGTATTTTGGCATTTATTTAGTATTGAGTAATTTACGAAATGAATGGCGAAAACTTTGTTTATTTAGTGAATTTCAATTAAAAATATGTATTCTTTCTATAGAATAATTTGATAGTCACTGTTCAAACGACACAACCAAAAAATATGATTGTGCTTTTTTAAGTAAAACTGCCAACTACTATCGGCTGGTTGGTTCAGAGCACTGCGGTACGTTTGCCACACAAAGACTAGACCGGGACCTACAATTTAAAGCAGATTTCGAATGGCTACAAACATCCCTGACGACAGTAGGACTCGAACCCACAGGCTGTGTACCAAATGCTGCCCCTCTAGCTATTCGGCAAACGCCCGGCCCGATTACTCTAAGAAAATATTTATGGAAATAGCACTTAAACTATGAATGCATTTAGTCGATCCATAATTTATCACCCTTTTTTAGGAACCGAAGAAAGAGATAAATATTTGATAAACATCCAAAATTCCGAAAATTGTTTGTTCAATGTATTTTTAAAATAGTTATTTTACATGAAGATTTCGGAGCTCTATCGATTATATTTGACGGAATATTCCGTGAAATATTTTAAAGCATGGACAATTGTCTGAGCAAAAGGCGAATTTTATGCTGTAAAAGCACAATTACTACCTCTAAGGAAAACGTGACAAATGTTGGATTTCTGACAGCAAGTTTAAGTTTGTAATTTAGAAGAGGTATAGTTAAAAGCTGAAAGGGTATGAATTGGAATGAAACGTGAAGAAAGAATGTTTCTGCTATCGAGTACTTTTAAACTAAGTTCACTTAACCTGCGCCGAATATTTAATACAACTGATTCAATTAAACGAAATGGAATATAGTTGTAGAAGGTTTTTTTGAAGAAGGGAATTATGCACTAAACTGAAACAATAAAGTCTGAATTTCTTAGGATTATAAGCTGATAAATGTTTTCAAATAATCGATATTTGCAATAGAATTATGATAATTCATAATATGCTTTTTTAAAATTTATTTTCTAAGTACCTTAATATACTACCTTAAAGTTTAAACACAAAATAGCCCATTAAACGGTAGGAAATCTGTAGAAAAATACTCTTTTAAATATAAAGTATACTACCTATTGCAGACTTAATGCTTTTAGAAGTGTAAAAGGGTTTAATGCCAGTATTATAATATCAGGATTAACGACACAATAAGCATTATGGAACTAATAGTGTAACTGGATCTTTTCTGTACGCATCAAACTTTCTTTAAGTTTCCATATTTCCTGTCATACTGTCTTTAAGTTTCAATATATAAAATAAAAAAATAAATAGTAGGTAGCAGGACTCTACCTACTATTCATTTTTTATTTTATATATATTGGTAAACAACTGCATTCTTCTGGAGGGTAGAGTGGTGATTGCTCTTAATTTTTATAAAACCGTTCATAATGTAATCTTATATAAATCTCCATTTAAGTTTAAGTTCAGTAATTATTCCACAATATTTGGCGAGAGATTCTTAATAATAGGGGCTTTTAAACAATACTATTTCAGCATCTTGGATTCGCTCATTAATTACAACGTCAGACAGTGCCTGCATCAACTCTATTTGTACGCTGAGAGGCTTTCGTCCTTAACTCGAAAGGTACAGGACTCGAAAAGATAGTTTGAAGTTATAATTATAGTCTATCTAAAAATTGGATACTAAGTTTCACGGAAGGGAACTCCCTATAAGGCCTTAAACTCAAAATAGTCTACTTTTGTTCACGATTTATTAGTTTTTATTTACAAATCCCGCTTGGCAAGTGAGAGAGAAAGAGATAAAAGTTTTATTCTGTCTATACTTACATTGTTATCTCTAATCACATATAATAAGCTATTATACAATAATTCTCCAGTTATTATCTTGAATTATTTTAAAGTCATATTGTTCTGAAAATGAAACCAACCTTATAATTACAACTGTTCGTGGGAAGAAAATCTAAACGAAACGTATAAAATAGCAGTTTAGACAATCCTTCACAGTTGATGAGTTTTTTCGACCAAAAAATTAGTTTAAAAAACTAATATTTGAAGACTTTTGACACTAGCATGACTCCTGGGGTGTTGATGAAAACATCAGTGACAGCGAATAAAATTTATATTCTGTGGATATTTCATCTACATTAAATCTCCAATGATTATCTTGAATAATTTTAAGTCATATTGTTGTGAAAATGAACCCTTATAATTACAACTGTTCTTGCCAAAAATAAATTAAAACAAAATGCATAAAATAGCAATTTAGACAATCCATCACAGTTCATGAGTCTTTTCTACAAAAAATTGGTTTATAAAATAATATTTAAAACCTTTTGACACTAGCATGACTCCTGGGATGTTGATGAAAGCATCTGTGACAGCGAATAAAATTTATATTCTGTGGACATTTCCCAAATATTTTCTCCTTGTGAGGAATATCGATATTCCCGGAGCATAATTTATATTTCATTGATCTACCCAGAATAAATGTCAAAGAAGTAGAAAATCTAACATTTTTCACTAATTTCATTCTCAAAAAATAATCGTGAAATGCATAAATTATAAAAACTTTAACCATAAAGAAATTTCGTTATGACATTTAGAAAAAAACCGAAATTATTTTTACACAAAAATGATCTTATGAAACCAATATATATATATATATATATATATATAGAGGCTGTTCGCACATTTTCTAGACGATTTTTGGTAAGTGGTAATAAAAAATCGTTTGCTGCAAAAGAAATAATTGCAATTGTACTATGTTTTTAAAAGTAAAAATTATCGTCTATGGCTTGAAAATTTTGTTTTTATTCAAAATGGCGTTTTTAACACTACAACCGCGGAACTTTCGGTATACCTAGAACCGCGGAGCGGGTCATTTTGACCCTAGATTGTAAACCTATAAAATATGCACAAGTGCTTAATTTAGTTAACTAAAACTTTTTATTTTTTTAATAATTCAATCAATAATCAATATTTCTGAGAATTTACATTAAATAATTTATATAAATCAAGAGAAATTAATTTTTACAAAATCTTATTATTTAAAATTTTATATCCTTGAGTTATAATACAATGTCTCTTTAACAAAATATGACATAAATTTCCTAATTTCAATGGAAAAACAGACCATCTCTTTTCAATAAGTTTAGATATACACTGCTGGCCACTGTAAATGCAACACCCTGAAGGAAACATGCAAATAACATGAAATTTACAACATGCATTAGCGGAGGTGAGATATGCAAATGATTAGAATTTCAGCGCAGACGCACATCACGCGCGCCTGCGGCGCCAATTCAAAGCGCTATTTAAGGCTTGGAGATTTCGACGATTTCAAGTTCGGCAATTGTGTTTTTCTTGTGGTTTTTTCAAAGAAACGATCAATTATGCCTTGTCGAAAACAGCGATCATCTTTTGATCAAGTATCCGAGTTCGACAGAGGAAGGATAGTGGCCTACCGAGATTGTGGATTATCTTTCAGGGAAATCGGTAGTCGTGTTGGACGAAACCACACAACTATAATGCGGATATGTGATCGTTGGATGCAGGAGGGTACGACGGACCGGCGTGTTCGATCGCATCCACCTCAGCGCACCACTTCACGTGATGACAGGCAAACTGTGCGCATGGCAGTGACGGATCGCTCAGTCACATCATGAACCATAGCACAGGACATGCAGTCTGTAACGCATCATCCAGTGTCTGCGCGTACCATTCGACGCGGTTTACAGCAGAGTGGTCTGTCCGCAAGACGTCCATTGCTTTGTCTACCCTTGACGCAGAACCACAGACGTCTCCGCCGCCAATGGTGCGATGACAGAAGGATGTGGACGGCAGAATGGAATGAAATTGTCTTTACTGACGAGTCACGCTTCTGTCTACAACACGACGATGGTCGCATTCGAGTCTGGAGACACCGTGAAGAGAGGATGCTGAACAGCTGCGTTATGCACCGCCACACTGGTACTGCACCGGGTATTATGGTATGGGGCGGTATTGGATATCACTCTCGCACAACTCTTGTACGCATTGCCGGTACTTTAAACAGCCAGCGCTACATCTCCGAGGCGTTGGAGCCAGTTGTCCTTCCTTACCTTCAGGGCTTGCCCACAGCCATATTTCAACAGGATAATGCGCGACCACACGTGGCACGCATTGTCCAACGGTTCTTCGTCAATCGCCAAATTGAATTGCTTCCCTGGACGCCTCGCTCTCCGTATCTTTCGCCGATAGAAAATATGTGGTCCATGGTTGCTCTACGATTGACCCAGATTCCATCCCCAGCTGCCACAGCAGATCAACTTTGGCAACGTGTGGAAGCTGCTTGGTCTGCTGTACCCCAAGAACTTATCCAAAGTCTCTTTGAATCAATGCCGAGGCGTGTGGCAGCGGTGATCTCCAACAATGGCGGCTACTCTGGCTACTGATTTTGGCAGGAACCACACTTCACAGAAGTCTATAAATTTAATCATTTGATACTTGGTCAACATGTTATCTACAAAATAAATTTTGTTGTGATATCTTTTGTCTTTCTTGGTGTTGCAATTTGGGTGGCCACCAGTGTAATTTCAAAAAATTAAAAATTAAAAATTTTATCAGTTACTTATTAGTTTTAAAGATTATAAAATCCAATTTACTGTATGCATTGTGTACAAAACTGAGTAATAAGATTTGTACATTTTCCACAAATGGGTGCTTTACATTTTGAACAGATATCTATAGTTTTATTTTCACATATTGAACTGTGGCATCGGACTCGTTTCCGCTTAATTTGTGGTTTTCCGTCGTTTTCATTGGTTGCTTCACACTCTCTTTTTACCACCTTTTTTGTCGGGAGACAACAAACTTTTCTAGCAATTCTTCAAACAAGTCTTGGATGAATTGCCGTCTACTAATAGATTTTCTAGTTACAGTTTTATACAAAACCAAAGCATTGATTGTAGCAAGGTCCAAAATATTACAAAAAACCTACACTAGCCACCTACGGGAAGCAGACTTGACTGTATATTTCCTTACCATTTGGTCAATCACGTCCACACCTTATTTAGTTGCGTTGTAGAAAGCGATTGTATCAGGTAGTTTTTTTGGGGGGTTATCTACAATTTCTACGGTTGGATGGAGACTACTTAGCAACAAAACGTTTGTATCCTTTTTACCTTGATAAACAGTTAGCCTCTGCAAGCTTCAGTGTTGTGAAAAAGTTGTCCATAGTAACATTTCTACCTTTGTTCTCATCAGGACTTATTAGTCGTAGCACTACATGTTTAGATAGAGAAACGTTGGAGGGACATTGGCTATCTTTTCCAAGATACAGGAATCCATTTATCAGATATTTAGAGTCAACATCTGCAGCCGACCAGAACTTGATTACAAACTGATCTGGTTTGTTTGGCATGTATTGGGTAAACCTACACCTAGCTTTTGTAGGAAATAACTGTTCATATACAGTTATATTAGGACCTGGTGTATAGTTAGTCTTGCAATTTTCAATGAAGCGATTCCAGATATCCGAAATAAGGGTAAATTTGTCTGTCTCTAGACGCTTTGATCTTGTTGATTTTATGTCGAAGCGTAAAAATCTCATTATTTCACGAAATTGGTCTCTTGACATTGTATTTTGGAAAAATGGTGGCCCCAGTCCTTTGACCACAAGCTATGCAGTTCAAGTCCTTTTGCACAATATATACCACGTGCATATAAAATTGATATAAAAGCATCTATTTCTTCTAATGTTATATTCCATTCTCTTTCATGAATCTTCCGGTGAGCTTCATCTTCAGTACATTTATTTGTGTCTCAATATCCGTTCATCTATAAAAAGTCTCCAAGCACTTGAAGGACTGTTGTCGATAACATTGCGTTTAGCATGTGGTGTTGGGACCCAACTTCTTTCAAAATATTACACTTTGATTTTTCTTCCTCTATCGCTTGTTCCTAATTGAGTGACATTCCAAACTGTAACATTTTTTCCAACTTCATTATTTCCAACTTTGAATGTTATTGTCGATTTCTTTTTCAAATTTCTTTGCGTGTGTGTACCTTTTCTTGGAATATTTTCTTTTTCTTTTTATAAGATAAATTATCATCATTATTGCTATGAAAAGGACCAACAATTGTTAGAGCATTGCCAGAGTCATCTTCACTTTCATTTTCTTCATCCGAATCCAAATTTTCATCATTAGCAGGCAGATATTCATCCTCACCACTCAAAATCGAAACTTTCATCATTATCTTCACCTCCTGAATCCTTTTCAGATAATTGTTTTAAGTATTCTAAAGCTTCCTGAACAAGATTACGGTGTCGTGTCATTTTTTTTATATACATATACTTATTACAGTATAAAAGAAGTTCAAAAAGTCTTCTAAATATTCGCTATAATTTTTCACTGTATTCGAACGTAGTTCGCGCTTCAAACCTAATATAATGACCTTGACTGAAAACTTTCACTATTACCCCTTCTGGTACAGTTCATTTCAGGAATTCCAGGGTAGAGTAGAAGTACCTTAGAGTTACTTCCGAGAAAATGCATCTGTTTTTCGTCATTTGTGCATTAACATTTCTTACGGGTCAAATTGACCCGCTCCGCGGTTCTAGGTATAAGTGTTAATAATCGGAAAATTATTTATGTTAAGATTTTTTAAATTTGGTAAATTGTTGTTCACCTTAAATTATTAAAAGTCATAGAAGGAATTTTTTTTTTCAATCAATACTTTTCGCGTGGTGATAAATTGAACATTGTTTTGGGTCAAATTGACTCGCTCCGCGGTTCTAGTGTTAACAAAGCAGTGGTTCGAAGGCTACATTTATGCTCTTTCCGAAGAGAAATATGCATACTCCGTTATCCAAAAACGATGTGAGAGTCATGGTTTTGTGATATCTAAAGCGTCGATAGGTAATATCGTCAACAAGAAAGGAAAAAAATGTCAAATTGGAGCCTCAAGTGGGACAAAAATTCCAAACAAGTATCCAAGGAAAAAACGGACATCTTCGACTATTGCAAAGGTACGTTGTTTAATGTTAAAAGAAAATCCCCCTAGTCAAAGGACAGTTGCAAAATCATTAAAATGCTCGGTGTCCACTGTAAACAAAATGATAAACGTTGATTTAAATCTTAAGAAAGCGAAAAAACGCAATGTGCATCGTCTTCTTCCAAATCATATCGCTGAACGCAGGACACGCTGCAGAATTCTATATGAGAAACACTTATCCAAAGAAAAATGGAAAACAATTGTCACAATAGATGAATCATAGGTGTATTTAAATGATTGCAACAAAAAAAGAGCCATTTATTATCATAAAAGGGGAGAAAAAAATGTAAGTACGTGGTTCAAAGAATCGAAAGAAAGTTTTTCTAAGGGATTCATGATTGTTGCTGGTTTTTCTTATAATGGCAAGTTAAAAATAAAGAGAGTGGAAAAAATGTCAAGATTAACTCCAAATACTCTCAGGAACATATTTTATCGCCAACATATGTTTCTGAATAATCTTTCTGAATAATTTTTTTGAATAATTTTTCTGAATCTTTATCGTCAACATATTTTTCTGAACATATTTTTTCTGAATGAAAGACCATCGCTTTACCCACAGTGCCATCAATCTGTGAGACTCCATCAGGACAAAGCTAGCAGTCACACATCAAAAGCCACTGTAAATTTCCTAAAAGAAATGGAACAAATAACTGGTATCAAGGCCATACCCTTCACTGATATCCCTACTAAATCTCCCGATCTATCACCTATGGATTTTTGTGCTTTCGGACTTTTAAAATCTGCATCATCCAAACGTCGTCCCAAAACCCTTTCAGGACTCTGGAAAGCTGTTCAGGAGGAATGGGATAGAATACCTCTTCTGACACTTCAAAAGGCATTATTATCCTGGAAATTGCGGTGTCGAAAGATAGTTCAGAATAAGGGATGTCAAATAGAACATTTAAAACACAAGAATTTTATGTAATTTAGTTTTGTGAATACAATGTACATCGTCTAAAAATGTGTGAACAGCCTCTGTATATACATTTATCTATTCACACATTATTCTTTGTAAAATAATTTTTTAGTGATAGACTGATCACCAAAGCCATCATAATATATTGAAATTTGACATATCTCTTAAAAATGTATATGGTCTAAATTTAAAGTCTAAGACAATTTTTAGAACAGCGGAATCAAAGACTTTCTTCAGAAATTTTTTTTATAAAAACCTACTTAAGGAATTTTGTTATGATATTCAGAAATCTGTAATTATTTTTTAATGTAAATACTAGTACGAAATCCTAAAATTATGTAGAGATATTATCTTTTTTATTTAAAACCTTTAGATTTAATTTGTATCTTTATGATAATTATTGAATTATTTTCAGAATTCACACATAAGTCTCTTGACACTGCATCTTGATATTTTAGAAGAAATAATTTATTATTAGTTGAAATGTTATTCTACAAACATAATCCCTCCTAATAAGTTTAATTTGCACTAAATGAGATAAAATGTTAAACAGACAAAGAATTAAAGTATATTTTTTAGAATGATAAATTATGTTTTGAGATGCGCATTTAAAATTACTTTTTGAGGATTAGTTAAAGAATTTTAAAAGAATGGTGTTTTTTTTAAGGTGGGGGGGACGAGTTTGAAAGAATCCTTCAGGCACAGTATACCTGAAGGATGCATCGGTATCCTTATTTTATCCTCTGATGTAAGTGCGATACGGGGATTTATGATCGAGGCAACAATGATATATCGATGATATATTGAATGATATATCGAGACAACAATGATATAAATGAGGGCGTAGTTTGCGTGCATATGCACTGTACGTTAGTAAAACGTTAGTAATATGTTTGTTATTTACAAATACAGCGGATTTCATCCTGTCTGTGTAAACAGGAAAATTTTTAAATCTCGGTCAAGAATAGTTTAAAAGTTGAATACGGAGCACATCTCTTTTTATGGTGATTGTGAAATATTTTAGTAACAAAAATCAACTCTACTTGATCTCAAAATTTAAGAGAAAAACGACTGTTGCAAAACATTTTCTTAAAATATTCGAAGTACATGTTTCTTAAGTTTTGCAAAATGGTTATGCTGACATAATATTAAAATAACATGCATTTTTTTAATAATGTGAGAGAAAATTTTTTGAAGGCTTTGAATTAACCTCAGACAAAGCATACATAAAATACTTTTATCGGGAACTAGAGTTATGAAATTCTCGTTAATATTATAGTTTTGGATTTTCCCCATTATCAAACAGGATCTCAGAATTTATGAAAGCATCTTTTTCGTGAGAATACGTATTTTTTCGGCTAATATTGCGAACAGTAGCTCACTTAGTTACAATGTAACACTGTGATAACGTACTGAGAAACAAAGGATAAATTTCAGGCTGGAAAAGAACGTGTCTTCAATACGAAATAGAAGATTACTCTGTAAAGAGTTTGTCATAAGGATAAGAAAAATTACATATCCTCAGAAAGATTATGGGCTGAGTTTTATGAAAATAATTTAGGTCGAGGAAAAAGACTTTACTAATGAATATTGAGGATGAGAAACTGTTCCTGATTTCTTATGAATATTCTGTAAGTTTTTCTGTTACGTTTCATCTCACCATGGAAATTTTTAGTTTAATGCTATGATTTGCAAAAGTTTGGGTTCAAGTTAATTTTTCCTGATTTTTGTAATACGTTATAAAAAGAACTTTTATTTTATTGGTACATTAAATGAATTTAAATATTTTGCAACTTGCATGAAGAGTTCTGCTTGATAGAGAAAAAAGATAAAAGTAGAGCTTTCTAAGAGTGAATTCGATAAGTCCATGTTTCTTCCGTGTCTTATTAATGATATAGATTTCAAAAATCAGTTGGAAATTTTTTATTCGCAGTATTTAAAAAAAAAACTTGAAAAACATTGAAAACACAAAAATTTGAAAAGCGTTTATTACTTTATTTGCATAAAATTTCAATTATATGTTTTACTTTAACAGCAGAGGAAACTCTGTTTTTTTAATCTCATTTGGTTGTTAGAGTTAAAAACACAAACTTTCAATGTTTTACATTTCAAAGTCATTAAATTTTTAGAAAAATTTGACACGGTAATCTGAGTTACTTGTTACCTATGATTTATTTTGAAAGTAAAAAAAGTAGTCCTTGCTGTGAGCGAAAACTTATCTTCTTACGAATTAATTGAATTCTTTTAGAAATAATTTAGTTACATAAAATTTATTTAAAAAATTTTAAAATGTAATTTTTCTTTTGACTTCTCAATCCAGACACTGAATACACTATTTTTTACTCTAAGTTTTAAGAATAATTAAAAAATCATTTTTGCCTTAATTTTGCTCAAGTATTGAAAGCGTTTTTAAATAAGGAAAAAAATCTCACTGCATCGAAATGCATTTAAAATCTCTTTTAATCTGATTGGAGTAGTTATCTCATCGTAGAATATTATTTTTACGAGAAAATAAACGAGCACACGATTTTTCATAGGAAAAGTAAATTATACTTTTTATCCCTTTAATGTAGTTATAATGTTCCTTTCACGTAAAATGCTTAACTTTTGGACAGAGTCTTAACTGAAATATTTGTTCTCTTTTCATTGTGGAAATATATTATTTATGCGGTGTAAGAAAGATAAAAGATTTTACGACTATTTTCTCGGATTTGAGTATTGAATTATGTTCATTAATTTATTAACGGTTATTTTGAGTTTTGCAGCCTATTGCTATATTAAATTAGGAAACACTGTATCTTGTTTTCTGGGCTGAATGATTTTATTTACACGGACATACCTATACTGCATCATAAAATGCACTATACTGCCTGTGTCTCGATATCTCTGTGTGTGTATTAGCTTACATTTTGATATTGCACGTTTTAAATTTAAGACATTTTCTGTGTTTCGTTATAATGTCTTGTTTATTTTTTATAGTGTGTTAAAATGGTCAAAATATTAATAATTAAAGTTTTTTCTTGGGAGGGATTTTTCAGATATTCGCCATTATTTCCCTTTATTGAGGCTACCTCGACTTTTATTCCTGAAAATGTTGGGGGCCAATGACATATGTATATAGAATTTATGAAAATAAACAATACAGTTGAATTGATCAGAGAAAATTGATAATTTTTTCCTTACTTTATGGCTTTAAAAAATAATCACACATTAACTATTCTCTAACTATTCTAAACCAAACTTTAATTCTGTATTCAAGTTTTATTTCTTTTTCATTTGTTTCGTTCAATTTTGGGCTCCCTTTGTACAAAAATGTCACGTAATCAAAGTCTCAGAATAATTTTGTGAATCTTTATGTTTGCTTGCACAAATTCTCTTTGATATGCATATTTTAAATATATTATTCGTTCTTTAATAGAAAATATAACACTTAATCTAATAAAACAAGTCAGGGATAGAATGTTGTTTTATGGTTCAGTTCCGGCACTTATACAGAATCTTGCCGTTGGTGCGTGGATGCCCAGAGTGCTTGATTTCTGCTTGTTTTTTGTCTATTTTCGTATTATTTTTATCTATTTCTGTTGGATTATTTATCAGGGATAGAAACTCTTACGTTATTCTTTATAAGTAACTAGCTGAATACTTGTGCTTCACTACGGAGCACAATCAAATTAAATACAACTGTCAATGTATGCAATTAATGCCAAAAATATATATGTATTTATAAGAAATACAACGGTAAGTGTATGAAATTAATGCCAAAAAAAATATATATATAAAAAATCGTAACGGATATTTTATAGACAAAATATGTAGAAGAAAATAGTGAAATTAAATACAACGGTCAATGTATGCAATTAATTTGCCTGTTTAATACCCATAAAACATACTATTTTGAATTAAATTCTTAAAAAACTTCCCCTCAATTAGTCTAGTGCAGGGGTGGACATTAAGTCGATCGCGATCGACTGGTGGACCACCAAGACATTTTTGGGTGACCGCCTTTACTAAGACCTAAGACGCGCATACTAAAAGAAACATTTTTATGGAACACCGACGCCAGCTAGACTGGAGAATCGGCTTTTCACAATCATTTTTTTATTGTAGTTATGTAGGTAAGTACATATTCCGTATTTATTAGTAAGTTATAATAAATATTGCAGACTTTTTTTTAGCTTACCACACCTACGCCACTGGGTGGACCGCAACATCTTGAAAAAATTAGAAGTAGCCCGTACCCTGGAAAAGTCTGCCCACCCCTAGTCTAGTGGTTAAATTTTATCTTTTACCGTATTTCAATATTTTTTTGTCAATTTATTTCGTTGTTATGCACGTGACGCAAAATTAAGTTAAAGTATCACAAAAAAAAGAAACCACATCATCAGCACTTGATAAATTAAATTCTAAACATTAATCTTTAAAAATTCACCATAAATGAGAAAATGGAGGTAAAGATTCGAAAAAAATTTCCTTTTAAAGGAATTTTTGTGATCTTTCTCATGATATAAATTTTATAACTCTCAGATTATTTATTATTTTAAATACAAACTTTAAAAAGTTACAAACGCAGCTTAAAAATTTAATTTTTCAAAAATCTTTCTTAGTGTACCTCTACACTAAAAGAAGAATAGCCATGCAAAATTTCAGCCCTTTAGGTCCAGCGGTTTAGTCTGTACGTTATCTGTCAGTCAGTCAGTCAGTCACTGAACTGTTTTATATTCATAGATATAGAAATTAACAGCTCGATTCGCACTCAGCAATATAGTAAAATACAAAAAAATATAGGAAACTTTTCCCTTTTTTTCATATATTTTCGAGTATTTTCATACCCTTTTTATTTCTTCCGTTTTCAATACTCTACTAGTTGGCACCCGTCAAAACATGACGGCTAGATAGTAAATAAATGTACTAATACACAAATTATACTGAACACATCATTGCCAAATTTTGAAAATCATAATAAGGCGCAGAAACAAATTAATGTTTAAGCGGTCTCGTGCTTAGTGAGTATCTAAAGCCAGATTTAAAACTGTCACTGAGCATGCGCAGAAAGCAAATTTTTAATTGTAAATTATCGCTAATTAAACAGCGCGAAATAAACAATTTCCACCAGGTTTTATCTTATATTTCACAAACATAATTATGATAAAAATAAAAAGGGCAGAGAGAGATTCCTCGGCATTGAAACATGTCACTGAGCATGCGCATAAACAGTGAGTTTCTAAAGTCAGATTGAAACAGGCCACTGAGCATGTGCAGAAATCAAATTTTAATTATGAATTATAGCTCATTAATAAAAATCGCAGTTACAAAAACCAAATTTGACAAATCTACAGATTACAATCTTTCGTTTAAGACCAAAATGAAGTAAATTGATACAGTAGTTTTCTCTCACGGACTGCCCAAAAAGTCGGCTTAGCAACTTAAATATATAGATGGTTCTTATTATTTGCTGCATTTCGTGTTTGCAATTCCTTTCTTCACGGTTAAACTACTGTGGAGTAGCAAAACACCTTTGGCACCATTTTGCATGCCCAAACATGTAAACATGGCTTACTGTGTATGCGCTTCCCTGCTGTGCTTCTGAGGAAGAAAGTTGCACTTACTTTTAAAATTTGTGAATGGAACATAATTTCCTGTTATTTATAGAGACAAATTTCAGTTGGATGTTATCCCCTTATGTTTAATCATTAAATGAATCCGATATACATACCCTTATATTATTTGCTAGTCTTCTAAACACATTTTCTCTTCCTTCATCGACTTCTTCAGTCATCTGCTCAATGGTGACAATTTGAGACGCAAAGGTAGCCCTTGCCCGCACATTTGGGTTCGAGACGCCGTTTTCCAAGACTTCTAGGTCGCCCGGGGGTTGCGCTGGCACCTGTGGCGGAGGGACGGAATCAGGTCTCGGACACGGCGCTGTCTCCACTGATGGAGAAGAAACTGGCTTCTCTGGAGTTCTAGGAAAATGGAATAATTTAGAGTTTAAAATTAAATAAGAAGGTTACTGAATTAAGTCTAACTGAATCTACAAGTTTTTCAAAATGAACACGCTTTATTAAGGCGACAATGGACCTTCAGATTGACAAAAATATGCCCCCCAAAAAAGATTTTTTTCTTACAGAAAATGATTCTGCAACTCATCAGCTTTAAATTTAAATAAAAGTATGTTGATCCGATCATTATTAACCGAATTATAAGTATTTTTTTCGAACATAAACAATGGAAATGTTAGTCAAATTAAAACTTTAAATGCCATTTTCTCAAAACAAGTTTTCATGTCGTTTCAGTAAGTTCAAAATGTTCCATGCGTCATAATTTTTCTTGAATTTTCATAAAGTTTCATAAAATGATTATTTATATATGTTAGAATAAAACTTAGTAATCAATTCGTTATACTATTTTAAAACAACTTCATAAAAAAATAGTCGCCCAGTGGCTAAGTGGATAAGGCATCAGCCTGCTACGCCGGGGGTGCGGGTTCGATTCCCGCATAAGACTTGGCTGTATTCTGGGGAACCGGTCAGTCTTCCGCCTGCAAATGGAGCCCCGTCTAGAAAGGGGAGCTGCAACCCATCGTCCATCGCCGGTGTCATCGTTTGTGAATAAAATTCTTCTGTGATTGTGTCATTTGTCTGTTTCTATGTCTTGTATTCATATGTACACCGGACTGGGGTGTAATGTCGTCATCCCCCAGGGACATTATCCAAAAAAAACAATAAAAATTTTTTTTTGATAAAATTTTGCATAAAATGACCTATTTTTATCGATTTCTTTTCTAGTTTTTATAAATATGACTGTAAATCAAATATTGCTACTAACTTTTATTATAACTATATAAAGCTAGCTTAAGAGAGAAAATTAGATATCTGAGACAAAAATTTATGTGTGTGGTGCATTTTTAAATAGAGCAATTAACAAACTGATTTTAATTAATATCTTAATTAGTTACATTCTGATTTTTTTTAAATTTAGAATTTCCATCTCTAAACAACACTGTATAAATATACAAAATTTCATAGCAATTGGTTAATAAATTAAAAAATTTTTTTTTCATGGTCCGTTGTCGCCTTATGAGCATTTAGTGTTTATGCATGCCCACAGAGAGCATAGATTTTAAAATTTCTCATTTTTTTTCAAAGACACGTTTTCAAATTCTCTAAACCTGTTTATGATACGTATGGAATCTTAGGTTAAAGTTTATCTTATCATTGATATAAGTCAAACATTTAGACTTCATCCCGCTTGTTTATTGTTATTCATTAATGAGCCTGATTGAACGTTGAATGGCTACATGATTCTAGAAAATATTAACTTCAGCCAATTCTGTCGTTCTTTCATACACTAGGATAAACGGCCATTCGATGAGACGTATAAGATATGGACACTAATATATGTAACTGAGCTATATTAAGTTATGGATTTAGGCTGACTGTATATTTAAATATTTGGTCAAACACCGTAACTAAATTTCAACTCCTATAAATTCTGCAGAATATATTTTTTGTACTGTTTTCTGACCCACTAGGAGTATATAATCTTGAGATTAGCGTGACAAGTTTTAAGTATCACAATATCTTTCTATCCAAATAATTGGGAACGTAGTAAAACAGGTTACTTAAATAAGAAGACAACAAAGAAGGCTTGTCGAGAAACGGGTTACTTAAGCAGGAGATGGTAATACATCAGTTTGAACTATGTTTGATAATTATTGGTTGAAATTGAGATTGATTAAGATGAACCCTGATCTATTGATATAGACTAGATACAAAATTATATTTTGCTTCAGGACTTCTGAAGTAATTGTTGGTTATATAAATTATCTTTATCACCATTGGGATACACAGTTATAACACATTTCCCGTCATTTTAAAACTCTAAATCACGATTCATATTTAGAACTAATATCCAAGACCAAACAAGACAGTCAAAAAATTACTTCGCAACTGCCCCAGTTTCTTCGCTGTCCTGGAGTTTTGCATTATCAGCGGGAGCAACTTGCTTCCCCACAACTTGATCTGTGGAGGGTTCGCCTTTCTCGGCTTCTTTAGGATTCGCATCACTTGAGTCAATCTCTTCTTCCTCCGCGATATGGTCTTCAGACTTCGAGACTCCCGGGGTTTCTACAGTAGACATAGTAGAATGTCTTATCTGTCAGACGTGACTAAGGGAGGGGACCCTTGGAGAAAGTAGTGGGATTTGTTGGTCATTTTATCACGGCATCAATATTTTATGCCTGGAAAGAAAAGATATGTGTACCGATAAGATGAATGTAAGATTATAATCGATACATTACAAAAAATAGACGGTGAGTATTATAATCTGTGAAAGGTGCAGTGTTTCAGGAAAATAATAATATGAATAGTAATATAAAAATAATATAATATAATGATACGATGAATGTAAGATTATTATCGATACATTACAAAAAGTAGACGGTGAGTATGATAATATGTGAAAGGTACAGTGTTTCAGTAACAAAAATAATATAAAAGTAATAATATAATATAGTGATAAGATGAATGTAAGATTATCATAGATACATTACAAAAAATAGACGGTGAGTATTATAATATGCGAATGGTGCAATGTTTCAGTAAAAATCATAATATGAAAATCATAATATAATATAATAAGGTGAATGTAAGATTATCATCGATACAGTAAAAAAGTAGACGGTGTGTATTATAATCTGTGAAAGGTGCAGTGTTTCAGTAACAAAAATAATATAAAAGTAATAATATAGTACAATGATAAGATGAATGTCAGATTATCATCGATACATTACAAAAAATAGACGGTAAGTATTATAATAAGCGAATGGTGCAATGTTTCAGTAAAAATCATAATATAAAAATATTAATATAATATAATCATAAGGTGAATGTAAGATTATCATCGATACAATAAAAAAGTAGACGGTGAGTATTATAATCTGTGAAAGGTGCAGTGTTTCAGTAAAAATAATACTATAAAAAATAATATAAAAATAATGATATAATGATAAGATGCATGTAAGCATATCATCGATGCATTACAAAAAGTAGACGGTGAGTATTATAATATGTGAAAGGTGCAGTGTTTCAGTAAAAATAATAATATAAATAATAAAATAAAATTAATATTATATAACGATAAGATAAATGAAAGATTATCATCGATACATTACAAAAAGTTGACGGTGAGTATTATAATATGTGATAGGTTCAGAGTTTCAGTAAAAATAATAATATAAAAGGAGAATGCATGTTGGAAAGATATAATTTGTTTATAAGAATAAAAGAAATGGGGGGTGTCTAAATCAAAGTAAAAACAATTATTATCATTTATCATTTCGATTGTTTCTATTATTTTTATTATCATTTAAATTTATTGAACTAGATAGATAGACTTACACAGTTAGAGAGGATTAGATCTGCTAACTGGTTAACACTTGAGGCTAAATTTCTCATACGCATACAGTTGAGAACAATACCGTATTATATGACAAAACCCATTTATTTACTTTTTTCTAGTGTCATGCTGTGTACTCAAAATTAACATAAAATAAAAAAATGAATAAAACATAAATAACATGAGAAAAATAGAGCTATTTTTTATAGTCAAGAATGAAGGAGAACTATGAAATATAAATACTGAGTAACACTTCCGATACTTACACAAGTGTATTTCCCTTATTATTACACAATTCATTGAAGAAATACACAAAAATATGGGGAAAAATTATCGTTTTTAATACCTATCGTTTAAAATTAATACATCTGTAGTGTGATATTTCAGGGCATTATTTTTTTATGTGCAGTGGAATCGCGATCTATCTTTTTTCAAGGGACCAACTGAACTGAACGATAAATGCGGAAAAACGATAGATGCGGGAACATATGTGATGAAAAGAATATGATCGTCGGGACTGGGTAAAATAAACGACACATACGAGAAAACAATGATTCAGAAAATGATCAATCGAGATTCCACTGTACTTGCTTTTTGAATAGCAAGGAAGTACCAATTTATCGAACCATCAAAATGTTTTTGAAAACTATCAGATGTTTGTACAGAAAATATTTAAAATTAATAATATGATGTGAAATCAGTGACATTTTAAGTACACTATTGAAAAAATCAATTAAGCAGTAATGTTATCAGGTGAGTATGACGATCATAAAACGATCATACAATTCATGTAACTAATAAAACTATTTTATGATTTAAAGTTTTATTTTCTGCTAAAAATTTTTGTGCCGTTTCTTTTCGTCATACACTTATCTAAAATTGTATAGTAAAATTCTGTTTGAATCTGTTGACCAAATAATATTTACTTACATCTAAAAGGTATTATTACTCCGTTATCAAATATTTGTGTTTTGATAGACTTTCCATAGAAGTACTTAGACTTTTAATCCTCTTATATAATTTTAGTGCAACTTCATATACATCTAACGAAAATAACTTTATACTGAGTTTAATTTAAGTTAGTAACCTTTTATCCCCAATGATCAACTGTTCCAAAATTTCTTCTCTTAAATCAGAAGTTAGTTTTATTTGTTTCTTATTCGGAGAATTTTTATATGCAAAAATCTAGTATCTTTAGTAAATTCAATAATCCAAGTCTTATTCAAACCAAAAAAAAAAAAAGGTGCGAAACAAAAACTTTATTATGTGGCTCAGCATGAAATACGGTAGTGAAAGTTTTATTTTCAAAAGTTGTCAAAGCACACAAACTTTTTGGCAACTGGAAGTGTCCCAGTGGGTCTATTAATTTGACAAGAGACTGCAGTATTTGTTTTTATGTGCTCAGCTTTTGAGTAAATTTGTTCGTTTTAATTTTACTTCGTATTTTAGGATTTCTGTTATTTACTTATTTTTTCTGTTATTCCTTTTTAAAAAAGTTTATTCCTATGAAATAAACTGATATAAAGTCTAAAATTACTTTAGGACGAGTAACATACAGAATGATTTCAATTTTAGAATCATATTTAAAATGAAAGATAATATGCTAATATAACTAGAACAATATGAAATGTGTCTGTAATGTAAATAAATAAATAAATAAATAAATAAATAAATAAATATATATATATAAAATATAATTATTGAATATTTAAATCTGAATCTAACTAATGTTTTTGATTGGAATGTAACAATTTCAACTCAATTTACAAATAAAATATAGATTTGAGCTACCTCAAAAGTATGAAGACATTAATTAAGCATTCAACATAAGTTATAACTGAATAATTTTCCATAATAACTTTGAAAATGCTATCAGTAATTCTGTTCACCAATTGTTCTGGCTTTTTTCCAAACTAACTTTGTCCAAACTAACTATGAAGTCGCCCATTTACGTACATATCGCGAGATAACATACCCCAAAGGTTCTCCATTAGATTAAGATTGGGACTAAGCGATAGCCAAACCGCCTTATAATTGGAATGAATCCTTGCATTGTCCTGCTGGAAGGTGTAACCATCCTTTTCAAGAATGTTTGTAGTCGGTAGAAGGTGGCTACTGAGTACGTTCTGGTAATCGTCAGAGTTTTGCCTGCCATTTAGAGTCTGTATCAGTAGTTCTATTAAAGGCGAAAGTGCTCCAAACAATAGCAGAACCCCAAGACTGTCTGAAGAAATTTCGGAGCTACCATCTTGCCAATAGCATTTTGAACACCGGGCCATCTAGGTTGCACTTCTAATTGGAGAAGATTGGGGCAATCTCTTCGTCCTTCCTTGTGTGTGACATCTGGCCCAATGCAAATCAAGCTACCTTATTGGTGCTGTTTGAGTTTGGGTATATGGCGCGTTTCCGTTGCACCGTGTTACAGTTTTCTCTAATTCAACGATCATCAGTATCCTTCGAGAGCGAATCGGCATGTACTCTTGGAAATTTGACGCCTAGACAAATTTTTGGACATCAGAGAAAGAATGGAGAGATTGTCTCGTTTTGTTATTTTTCTTGGCTTTGATATCGTTTCCGAGATGTTTTGGTTTGGTTTGGTTGAGAGCGCTACGACCATTTTTTACTACACGAGGGATAATTAGACCGGGACCTACAGCTTAAAGCCAATTTCGAACGGCTACAAACATCCATGCCAATTATGGGGCTCGAATCTACAGACTTTGGTACCGAAAGCCAGCACCCTAGTCATTCGGCCATCGTACGGCACTGCTTCCGAGATGAGCAATCACAATATTTAGATAAAATCTTATAACCATTTCCTTCTTTTTTTCCATTTTTTGACAATTTTCCAGACGGGTAATTTATTTACTTTAAGCATCCAATTTATATTTTCCTCCGCACTAGAAAGTAGCGAGTCACGTGGCATATCTACAACTACATTTATGATATATACAACGAAATAATAGCAATTATTTTTGTATTTCAAAAACTATATACTGAGCTACGACAGATGCACAAGTGAAAATAATTGCAAGATAAAAAGAACTTTTTATATACCATGTTTTTAAATTTTCTGTTGAATCATATAAACTTGACAATTCTATGTATTAATAAATACTTTTTAAAAATTTTTTTGATGAATTATCCCATCAACTTGAAAGAAAATGAAGTTAATTGGAAGTTAACTTGCGTTTAACTTTTCGTTCCCATCCCAACCAATAGATGGCTGCACCAGTCTTCAAAACAAAATTAACTGAAAATAACTGAAAATGATTTTAATTCTGCTTAAAGATGACTAAAAGTATTAAAATAATGCATTGTCATCGTGTTCTGAGCTATTCTAAAAGTTTCAAATGTCTAGCTAGTCGGAAAGTTAGTTAAAAATTGATTGCAAGATTTGTACGGGACAAACACACAAATACACAAACAAAGAAGAAAGCGAGTTAATAAAAACATGGTAAAAAGTGTTAGTTTGCCAAGCTAATTAACATAAATACTTCCTTACGCATTTATCTTCAAATTTATGAAAAAGCCAGTAGTTGAAAACTTTTTTACGTTAATTTAACGCTATTCATGACATGAAGGATTCTAAAAATTTTGTTGTTCGGTGACATTTGTTTACACACAAACCAGTCTTCCTGCCACTATTGACTTTAGTTTCCCTATGAAAATTTGAAAGTCTCTATACTTCTGACTTTCATTTTATACATGACTATTCAAGTTTTACACACACACACACACACACACACACACACACATATATATATATATATATATATATATATATAAGAACAGTGTTTTTGTAAATTCCTTCAGTCCATTGAACATTAAAAAATCCCAATTAGTTTTTCGAAGCCGTATTAAATTTATTGAATCGTCATATATAAAATGGAACTCAGAAGTATAGAGGCTTTCCAATTTTCACTGGGAATTTTAAGTCAATCTTGGCATGATGACAAATGTGTATACAATTGTCACCCAGCAACAAAATTTTTAGAATCTTTCATGTCATGTATAATTAACCTAATTGTTGAAAATTGTTGCCAGTATGTTTCCTTAAGCAAGGCGAATATGGTCATATTTACATGTTCGGGTAGAAACACTTCACCATCTAAAACATCTTTACATTAGAAAAAGATTCATTATTTTGTCCTATACCAGCTGTGACTGTACGTTGAGAGTGGCCTTTTCTTGATTCAAGAGTTCAACACATCCGATTACGAGGAACCACAAGTATTATTTATCGTAGTTTTTCTATCATGTAACTAATATAACATAACAACGATTTTCTGGAAAGTATGCCTTATTGGATATCATTTAGGGCCCCGGGTTGCCCCAATTTGTCGGCAGATCTGTACTGTCCGTCCGGTGCCCAGGGTCATACTATTCACAAACCGAACAGGGGAAATCAACCCTCGGCTGAGTTTGCAGGTTTTGCTACGCAGCGTCTGATCTTCAGCTTCACATTGTCGTATAGACTAACCATCCCGGGCGACGTTAATCTTATTGAATTACTGGATATCATTTCCTGGAAACGTTACTTACTGTAGACTGCCATACATGAGAATTTCCCAAATTCTTGAATGACATACGTTACTGTAGTTTCGACTATTTAAGTATTTTAGTTTTAATCCCCCAAAGAAATGTATCAGCTAACTGAATCAGAACTATCCGTTTAAAATGTGTATTAGTAAAATTATTAAAAGTAAAATCTTTTCCATGCAAATAAATAATTTCTAGAGCTGTATTCTTCAAACGTTCCATTTATTACAAGAATCATTGCAACATATACATTTTTAAAAAGAAAAACCGTTATTACCCTTTTCTGCAATACATAAACTGAGAAATGGATTTATGTTCATATGCAGAATTTTAAAGAAAGGCTCCCTTAAACCTGTTAATGGTTCAGAAAAATCACAAAAAATTAAGCTTTTTAACTTTAGAGAGTGAGAAAGAGAGCGGGTATTTTAAGTATTTGTCCATAGGTAAAGTGCAACTATTGTAAGTTACTCATTCGTGAAAATAATTATTTACTTGGAGTATTCTTTACACCTATGTAACAACATATAAGTAGTACAAAATATTTTAAAATCAGAAAATTTATTTATACATAAATACAAGAGATTTAAAAATAGTCTAAGCGAATAAGAACTTAATAGCATTATTTTTTGTGGTCAAGTTTATTTAGGTATATTCCCCCCCCCCCCCCCGTAACAGCATATTTTGTAAATAAATATTTTTTTTTTGTACCCGGGCTATCATAAATTTATACATAGAAAAATGCAAGTATTAATCAGAGTTTCATAGAAAAGTGTTCTTGATAGACTTTTGTCCCAAAGTGAAGTGTTTTGTCCCAAAATAA
Organism: Dolomedes plantarius; assembly: GCA_907164885.2. Taxonomy (NCBI): domain Eukaryota; kingdom Metazoa; phylum Arthropoda; class Arachnida; order Araneae; family Dolomedidae; genus Dolomedes; species Dolomedes plantarius. The sequence goes on from OU015501.1 coordinate 34,886,952, forward strand.
CAGGGCAGTTACTTAAAGAAAGCCGTTTATGAAATGCACATTTATTGAGAACTAATAGTCATAGTTAAATAATAGGAAAGTACACTAAATCCATAAACTCAGCAGAACGAGATTGCAACAAATGACATCTACAATATTTATGTGCTTTTTCTGTAGATAATGCTAGCAGAATCATAACTAATCTTCAAAGAATACCAGAAAACATCAAAACAAGCAGCATTTCTTTCCAGTACATTTCATACCACGAAATCAACCAAAATATTGAAACAGATAAGTGAAGCATATATTGCAGTCTGGCAGGGATTCATGAACTTTCTTAGATATCATTTCATATAGACACATAATCAGGGTAATTTGTCTGGACCATCTGGTGAGTTGTTTTGTACTGTTTCGGAAATCTGAACAGGGATAACAAGATTTGTAAAACAGCTGAAGCAAGAACAGAAAAGAGTCTTTAATCACAATCATTGTCCTAGTGCCAAATCCTCGGATGTATTCTCCTGAACCCCAACAGTTTAATTAGGGCACTACATTCAAGTTGAATATGATCAGATTAGGAGAAGAGATTTAAGAATATGCCTACATACTTCTAAAGCTGTAAATAAAAGTAAACGTTTCATTTTTTATCATCTTAGTGAGGATGGTTCACTATATGTTTAGGAATATATGAGATATTGTTTTACTTCGAAATAGTTTTTTAACTTTGTTGGTTTTTTGGGGTAAGTCTTGCAAACATATTAAGTCCTTTTGGGCAAAAAAGCATTAGTTTGACTTGTCAGTTTACTACTGCGAAGTATTGAGGATAAAATAAGTTAATACAGAGACCAAAATTTTTAAGTAAACTAAACGAACTTTAAAAAGACTTTTTATGGAAATTTTAAGTCTCTGGGCTTATATGCAAAATTATACATTTATACACAGATTTATACACAGATATATACATTTAAATATGGCTAGAAACGTACATTTACAAACATTTCTTGTGAAGTGAAATGGTACTTAATACCAAAGATATATCCATTTATTAAAAGCCAAGGATAACTTCGCACTATTGTTTTGAGATAAATCCATTTTCAGATAACTTGTTCATTTTTCATCATTCACCATTCCCGTGTAAAATATACTTTTTATAAAATTACACTTCCGTGAATAAGATATTATTCATAATTATTCTGCCTTTAGAGGTTCTTACCTAAAATCCTCCGACTAGTAGGTTATTATTATAACAAGGCATTGAAGACAAAATAAGTAAATACAGAGACGGAAAACTTAACGCACACTGAATGAACGTAGAAAATGTCTTAAATGCATATTTTTTATGTCTCCATACTCTGATATATATTACTAAAATATACATTTGAAAACGCCTAGAAACTTAAGCGCGTAAACAAATATGTCTTGGGATAAGCGGAGAAGGTATTTCATATCAAATATTTTCCCTTGTTATTTAATGCCAAAGGTTATATCACAACATTACCTTGCGATAAATCTGTTTGCAGATAATTTATTCGTTTTTAATCATTCGACTAGAACATTTCCCTTTAAGAAGATACTTATTATATATTTCCACTTCCTTAAATAAATTCTTATCATTAATTAATTTTCTTCCCTTATAATTAGAAAAATGAGTTGTTACAGTTGTAAGATCATTTCACAGTTTTTTTCTCGAGAAAATTGATTAAATTAAAGGTTAGAAATAACTCTGAATTTATTTCTAATTATTCAAAAGATAAGATATTAATTTAAAATTTTGACGTCCTATATGAGTTTATGCAGTTATAGAATTTATCACCTTAAGACTTATTCCTTTTTCTCCCTTTGAAGAAAATGTGTGTAAAAAGTAGAGATAAAGTGTATTATGACAAAAACACCGAATAGTTGAAATTTTGATAGGGTTGATTTTGTATATATGAAGATCATTCAATAATGTATATGCTTGAAATACTCTGTATGTTATTCAGGTATGCAGGATGCATGGAAACTTTCAGATTTATCAAAGACAAAACTTCATAAGTATAACAACTTCATAAATGAAGGTGTCACTTTGTTTTTATTTGATGTATAAAACTCAGAAAACCACAAGTACACTCACTGAAGTGATAGTGACCTCCATTAAGGGTATGAGGAACTAATGAGGATTACATACTTGCAAAAGTTGTCATTTTTCATGCTATAAATTAATCAGGATGAATAGAATCAAAATCATTTCCTCCAACAAGCAAAAAGTGTGCTATAGATGACTATTGTACCAATAATTTTAGGATAAAGGTCAACATTTAAAGAAATTTTGAAGTCTACTTTCTTATCTTTTTCTTCCACATTGGAGACGGTGGAAATGGTTTTGCTGCAGCAGTGAATAATTCAGTTTCTCTATCACAGGATATGGAAACATTCTCTTCGATCTCTTGCAAGATTTTCTCTATGGCTGAATTTTTCTTCCAAGGAAGACTGTTGTTTTAAGCTTTTGACATTCGAAGAGAGTTCTTAGTTTTAATGGTGAATATTTAAGTTTAATTTTGACTTGACTTGATTTTGATATCAAAAACAAGTAATAACGGCAAATTTAAAACCTTCTATTTACCGTGTATTTTTCTATGGGGAAATACGTAAACTGAAGCGTTTTGCTACTGTGTTTGGCTTCCAGTCATGCATTTTACAAAATTTATCGAACAAGAATAGAACCATATTTTTTATGTGGCAGAATCGTTGACTTTCGGGTGTTGTGACGTCACTTTTTTCAATCAATAGCTGATCAGAAGCTGAGAACTGTTCATTATCTGTATACGCATACTTTCATTCATTTTGAGAGGTCCAGGACAAAATGACTCCCCTCATACATTCCCTCCTCCTTTTTATACGCCAACGAAACGGTATGTTGGCTTCGGAATAAATATATATACAGTGGAATCGCGATTGATCGTTTTCGGATCCATCGTTTTTCCGCATGTGTCGTTCATTTTATCCAGTCTCAACGATCGTATTGCTTTGTTATGTTTCGCATCTATCGTTTTCCCGCATTTATCGTTCATTTCAATCGGTCCCTTGAAAAACGATAGATCGAGATTCCACTGTACATATATACATTAGGGCAGGTAATTTTAATAGCTGAAATATCCCGGGTTTGAGAGGTTATGTTATTACCAATGACTTTTCAAGATATGCTTTTTGTTGTTTTATTGGTTCACGCGCAACCCCATGAAATAACATTACGCTTTATAGTTAATAACTTTTGACTGATCATAAAAATTATAAAATAAATCCTCTTTTGATTAAAATTTATGATCTGCAGTAAGCGTTCCGTTAATAAGATTTATAATATTTTTTTTCAATTTAACAAGAAGGCAAAGTGTTAGAGGGCAGTGTCGCACATTATAATTCAAGCGAGAGAAGTAATATTTAGATCTTTGTAAATGTTTTATATCTTTTATGATATATTTCTAGAATTTTAAGGAGCTAACAGTTTATAAACGAAAGTTTTCTGCTTTCTTTTTCACTACCTGTACAAAGGTATCAATTCTGATTTTTAACTCGAATATTCTCTCATCTTAAAACTACTGTCGTAAAGTTTACTTGAAAGTTTACTGTAGTAAAGTATTGCAGTAAAACTACTGTAGTACTGCAGTAAAGTCAATTCGACGATCAACTGTATCCTTCGAGAATCACACTGAACACATCTGGGAAACTCTGAGTCTATGTCAATGGAAAACTTGACACTAAGACAAATTTTGGGACATAGAGAAAGAATGGAGAGATTGTCTCGTTTTGTGTTTTTCTTTGCATTTCATATCATTTCCGAGATGAGTAATCACAATTTTTAGTTTAACTAAGTGGAAGTTTTATTTAACTAAAGGTTATTTTTTACGCAACATTTTTTATTATTGCTTTGCACATGCTTTGTAAAAAAGTGAATATCAACAGAAAAAAAAACATGCTGAGGGGGTATTACAGAGTCCTTGATGAATTAATCGGCTTTGTAAGAAAAAAAAAGCTAGTATGCTTGAGTCATGTGATTTTTCTGAGTGCAAGTAAATCTACAGCTTCGTTACCTATGACCTAAATGAAATATGCTATGAGATTAACAAAGAGGTCTGCATAATTGAAAAGGTAAAGTACTGACTTAATTGTGGCTTTTTTCTAATATAATTTTAAAAAAATGTGCCTGATTTTTATATTGTAATTGTTATTATCCATATGTGTTATATAAACCACAGAAGCGATTGTGATTGTAAATGACGTCATTTATTTGAAGTGTATATTACTAAAGTGTATTTCTTGTGAGTGGCAACAAAACGTTGTTGTTCTGAGAAAAAAAGTAATATATATGTAGCAACCAATCTTTTTATGTAAAAACGAACACGCAGATTTCATTATGAATATTAAAGATTATTTTGAACCCAAATGAATTGGGTAGATTTATTGGGTGTATGAAACAATATGAGGACACAAATGAACCTTTTGGAACTTTGTTACAGTTTTGCCTGTAGATTGCATAAATGAGCCTTTGATACTTTATATGTCATTTGCCTATTCAATATTTCGAGCATTTTTTAAGAAATTTTTGTGTACCGTTTAGTTAATGATTTAATGGTTAATTGTTTATGATTGAAAAACTTGCACTCATCAATGTATTTTTTTATGAATTATATCTTTGAGGCAGTGTCAGGCGTAATACCACAACTTTTCTCACTCTTTTAACTATTGGAAGAACTTCATTTTAACAGCATGTTTTGCGCTATACTGACGTTTTGTTCTATACATAACTTGGCTCAAAACAAAGCCATTCATTTAAGTACTTTATTGGAAAACTTTAAGCTATGATTATAGTAAGAATTCGAAGTGGCATTTTAACCACGAGCCACTATTGTGAGCCAACATCAATTACATCATTGCATAAATATTTAGTGAATATTGTTTTTTGAGGCTGGGATTGTTGATTCCTTAGTAATCTCTTATTCAGTGTATAAGATCAAATATCGAAATATGCGGTGGCAAATTTTTGTTCTAAAATTCATGCATACTGTCTAAACTCCTTTTAAACAATTATACCTTAGTTGCTACCAATGTTGTCCCGAAATAAACCATGGGAAAATATCTATTCAGGAGTCAGTGAACTGATACCCTCAGTTGATGTCACTGAATTTCTAGATAATGTTGTTGAACCTAGATTAGCTTAACAGAGGACACTCCAGGTCATAACTCTGCCAGGAGTCCTGTATAGTAAGAACATGACACCAGCGACAGTTGTTTCCCTGACACGTTCACAGCTTAAGAATATATATATAAACTCATCAGACTAAATGACCATTTCTATTGTTCTCAAGTTTAATATATATGCTCCTTAGAAAGTAGGACCTCCATGAAGCGTTTTTATATGACTGGTCTCGATTATTTAATGATTACTTTTCGAGAATTTTTGCTTCACGAAGTTGATATTTCACATGTATCTTTCCAAGCTTTAATTATACGCTGGGACTTCTTAAGTGTAAAAATTTTAGAAATCTCCTTAGTTTTTTTTCCTATGATGCAAACCAATAATTTCGATTTTCATGAAGTTCAATTAAAGCGTTTCCATGATGACACAAAAGTTTCTAATGATAATTGTTTAAGAAATGAAAAGCTTTGCTTTTCATTTGTAGCAGGTAAGTGTTATATCACCTGAGGAATACTTATACACTGAAGTACCACTGAATTAGGGATACCTACCTAGTAACGAGTTGGGCCTCCTCTGGCCTTGATAACGGGTGACACACGACGAGGCATAGATTCAACAAGTTTCTGGAAACGTTCCACGGGAATGGCTTGCCAAATATTGGCTAAAGCTGTCCATAATTCAGTAAGGTTCTTTGGTGCTGTGTGATGGCCTTTCACGCCTTGTTCCAAAACATCCCAAAGATGCTCAATAGGATTTAAGTCTGGGCTTCTAGGTGGCCAATTCATGACAGAGAAGTCGGAGGAATGTTCATCCAACCAGCCAGTAGCCAACCGGGACTTGTGAGAGGTACAGTTGTCTTGCTGGAAAACTCCATTACCGTGCGGATAACAGAACAGCATAAACGGATGAAGGTGATCACCCAGCAACTCTACGTACCGAATTGCATTGAGGGAGGTTGGTACACGCACCAAAGATCCCAAACTGTGCCACGAAAAAACACCCCAGACCATGATTGAGCCACCATGCCCTTGTACAGTTCCAGCCAGGCATGCAGGATCCATGGCTTCATGAGCCTGACGCCATATTCTCAGCCTCCCGTCGGTGTTAATTAGTCGGAATCAAGACTCATCACTCCATGCTACTCGTTTCCAGTCCTCTACACTCCAGTCTCAGTGCTCTCTTGCACAGGCAAGACGTGCAGCCCGATGGCGAGTATAGAGCAATGGTACTCTCGTAGGTCGACGGCTCCCGAAACCCATACGGTGAAGCGAGCGTTGCACAGTCCGTTTACTGACTGTACGACTGGCACCGTCATTAAACTGGGTGGTAATTTGAGCTAATGTTTGGCTTCGCTGGCTACGTACAATACGCCTGAGCCGTCTCTCACCACGCACTGTCAAGGCTAATTGTCCTTTGCAGTTTGCCCGATTGCTAGTTTTTTTCCACCATCCATGTGTTCTTGGTATACTCTTGACACTGTCGACCTTGAAAATCCTAGCTGTCTGACGATTTCGGAAATTGAATGGCCCATGCGTCGCGCACCTACGATTTGTCCACGATCGAAGGCGTCTAAATCAGGCAGTTTACCCATACAGGCATTTCCAACAACTAATTCAGAACAACCACAGTATGCGCTATATATGCAGTTACCACAGCGCCCTCACTTGCGCATACATGATGCGCAGCGCTACACAATTTGCATAGGCTTTGCTATCCCTAATTCAGTGGCACTTCAGTGTAAATCATTGCAACGCTAAATGCATCCAGTGTGACAAAATATGACCTTAACGCTCTCAGACAAACAACCAGGTGAGCCATTCATTTGATTCTCATTATTATCACACATACTGAAAATGAACTGGTGACTATTTTGGGGCCAGGTGGTAGATCTTTCATATCACGAATACGAAGTTACAGACAAGCAAAGCTTTTAATTATATGACAAATATGTCACTGGATGTATGCGACGAATGGCAGTGAGGTTAATCACTGAGAGATCATACATATTATAAAAAAAGAGTGAGATCGAACAAAATGAATGAAATGAGTACGAAACTTTAAGTTTAGAAACGATTTTGTTGATACTGATGTTGTAAATAGGGTAATAAATTAGGCCTATGTGCAGTTGTTGGAGTGATTCCATTTATAGTCGATGCAAGATAAAGGGAGCTGTCAAATAATCTTGCTAGACACCCTGGAACAGACGAAGCGTTCAACAGAACAAGTCGGTAGCGGTCTCTTACAAGCGAGATTTTTGTTAAAAATCAATGGTAGAATTCTTGATCTGCAATCGAAAAATATGAGCTGTTTTTCCATAGCTAATTGTAAATCTGTTACTTGTAAACTCAAGATGAATTTGTAATCAATATTAGGTTTAGTAAGGCCTTTTTATGACTTAAACACTGAACATTGGGCTAACTATGGCAGTAAGGTAGTGCAATAAACGAATGAATTAATGTAGTTTTACGCCAGGATAATTGTAAAGCTTAAGTGCCTAATCGTTTGAGACGGATTTTTCAGTAACTTCCTTCCAGCTTGAGCAGCCGTTTGTATTGAGATATCAATCCTCTTTTTTGGTTCTCAAAAACGTCTATGATAGGCTGTCTCAAATGCTTTTGAACACGAAACTATCCATCACAGTAACAAATTGTTGCAAACTGACTGTAGTAATGGAAAAATTCGTCTCATATGTTAACAGGTTTAGAATACATATAGTTAATACATACAGTACATACAATATCTTAAAGCTGGAGAAATTTGAATTACATTACAGTATTATTATAACGATTCAGCTGTTTTAAAAATACCTCATCATTTAAAAAAAATAAGACATCTGGGTTACGGAATTCAAGACTTCTGTTTTTCGAACTGAACCCTCTACACCACTAGATCATGTTATGATTTACTCTTATGAACCTACCAGCAGTTATTTCATATAAGTAAAAATCTTATTACCCATAAAACATCTTTTACCGATGCATCTTTTCCCCCCTGGGAAGTCACTCTGATATATTTTAAAGAACATGACATATTTGTACCCTATATGCTGGAACAAAAGAATTTTCCTTCCCTCAAATGGATTTATTCCTTCTCGTTTTAAGGATTAAATATTACACACCCCTTCAAAGAGCTGCATTTGTATCACCAAACTAGAAGTGTTAAAAGATAGGAATATAAGTTTGTATAATTTATTACAGTTATCTTTAAGATAGCACAAGTTCGCTCGTTTGTTTTATGCACCTTCCCATAAAAATATTAAAAAAGCTAATTATTTCACGTAAGCATACTTAACAAGATCATGAAAATGCCTTTAACTTATCTGAAGTGTATTCAGTGGATATTAAATTGTAGCTAATCTCTAAGAAAACGCTTTAAGTTAAATGCACTTTTAGTTAGGCGACACTTTTAGTATAAGAACACCTAAATATTCTTCAAGTGTATTTTTTCGCCTCGTTTTAAAGCCGCCAAAACTAAAAGAATTTCTCGATGGGAAAGCTTTGCAAATTCTTCTCGCAAAATATTAACTGTCAGCATTAAAGCCAGAGAATGCGAACGTTGCTAGCGGTTACCATGGCAACGAGAGGGTACCACAAAGAAGAAAGATCCAATCAAAATATTAAGAAAATTCTTTCCAATGCTAAAGTCTTCATTAGATGACTTTAACAATTACTCATGGTTCGGACTCTCCTCTAACGTAACTTATCAATGCAGAATTTCCAAACTGCTTCCGGAGTTGAAACAAACTTATGTCAACAAACAAATAAATAATGCACCAAAACATTTCATATTTCTCGAATTTTTCATAAGTACATAGCAATTCCTGGAAAGCTTCTTCAAATAAGAAACGATAACAACGTCATCATTCGAGATAAATTATGGGCTTTTAAAGACATTAGAACGAAACGGGGAATTAATCGCCTAGTTTTCTTAGAATTAAATAAGAAGTAGAAAGCAATTTTTTAGAAGTGTTTAGAAAAGATTCTCAGAAAATTCTTGGCAGAATGCCACATATGAAAAGAAAAATTTATTTACTTTTTTTCTGACCGAGCTTTTTCACTTCTGTGTGCATATGATTTGCATCTGAATTGTTACAGAAAACTGAAAACGTTATTTATAATGCAGAAACTTTTTACTCCAGAACAGGGGTATTTTCCTAAAGATTAATGAATAAAAAGAAGTAGAATTTCGAAACAAGGGTTAAATCAACTATAAAGTGTGCTTAGAAAGAAATAATTTATTTAGATTTCCCGAAATAGGTTTTAGGTGATTTTCTCAATGTTATTTTTTATGCGGTTCTAAGAAAAAAAAAACGAAATAAATCAAAATAGTGTTTAACATTTCATGAGTCAAGTTTTAGGTAATATACTGTGTTTATACATCGCTATAGGAAGTTATTTAATAGAATTTCTACAAACCACGATAAAACTTACTGGTTTCTAATATGCCAAGAATGCACAATGAAAGTAATTTTTATATTGCTTCAGAGAATAAGTGAGCTAAACAGAATGTTATGAAATTTAAAAGGAAATTTTTTTTTCTCAAAATAAATAACATAGCTCAATTTTTTAGCTATCAGGAATGAAAATCACATTGAATTAAGAAACACACAGAAACACAGAATGAGTTTTCTAAAAATAGGAACATAGCTTTATTTGCTAAACTATCTCTCTTTAAAAAATATATTACTCAGTTCAGGCTAACTGTATTACTTGCTTTTAGCACCTTTAACAAAGATTATGTATCTATGATATACCTATACAGCCTATTCATTTGTTTTCACCTGTAGCCTCTACAATTCAATATTGCGACGTAGTTTGCTTTATTATTTTTATTTTGTAAACTTAAAGATAGGTGACACGCTAAACCGCCGTAAAATTGTATCCATTTTAGCAGAATATGTTTTTAGCTATCGGGAAAAAAATCACATTGAATGAAGAAAACACAGAATGAGTTTTCCTAAAATAGGAATTTGAAATTGAATATTGGCGATTTGAATGGGACGGGAAACATATTTTTCTTTTTTACTTCATTTGAAGATAATATATATATATATATATATATATATATATATATATATATATATATATATATATATATATCTTTATTAAATAGGGAATTCAATAAATGACAGTTTATTTTTTTTCTCTTTATTCTCAGCGCGTGCTATTTATCTATAATAAATTCTTCCTTATCCCGACGCAAAATATACAGGTTTCTCTATTTATGTTTCATTTTGAATGCAGCTGGCAAAGTTCTAAAATATGAAATGAATAGTTATACTTGCATATATAAACATACATTCTATACTTTAAAAAAATCTCATTTCGTGTGGCATAAAACTTGGTATTCAAAGAATGTCTCATAGATCCAGATTTGCTCTCTTCCTTGCAAGCAATATAAATGTTTACGGAAATATTTTGCGGAAAGTAGATGGAAATTTAAAGAGAATTTAAAGTGAATGACACAGATGAACAACTTTAAGAATGTTATGAGGTAAATTAGAGAGGATCATGACATGGCTTTGTAATGGAGGAGGTCAGAATACTATTCTGTAGAATGTCTTAGGTAGGTAGATTTCTTTTTCTTTTTAATGATATTAAAATATTTGAAAGTGGGAACCCTCAACTTGGGTAACATTGTCCCATTTTTCATGTTTATTTCATAGGAAACGCAAATAATAGTTGTAAACCAGTTAAAATTTGATTTGTTAAGTGGATTATATTATTTTAACATATTTAATTGTAAAATAAACCATTGTTAAAGTGTACATCAAAGTTTAAATAATTTTTATATATTTTTTTAATTTTTGGGCCAATGTTACCTTGAATTGGGGCAACTTTGGCCCAACTCTTGAAAACCAAACATTTAAACTGTTGATATAGCTTAGGTCAATGTTAGACCATGTACAAGTATTCCCAAATTACCTATCAGTAATATCTTATCTAATCCGAGTTAATCTCAAGCTTAATTTGGAAAAAAATCAATAAATCAACCTTTTTTCTATGCAAAACTCATTTTATTTTTAAATTACAAGTGGAATTTTCAAATAAAAGAAAATAATAACAGATAAACAGTAAACGGTAATTTAACAGTCTTATATGTTTTGATGAATTGATTGTCCAAACTATGGAGATGAAACATAATCCAGTTCTGGAACAATAAACTGATTCCTCTTTGACGCAATTGTCGGAGAATTGATTTTCCCGCACACTTCTTCCCACTCATTATTTATACATTCTTGTTTTTCTGGCCAACGACAAAATTTGAGTTTTCTTTCCATACATTTCCCAGTCGGTCCGATATCTGTTAAACTTAAAATCTTTCGAGGATATTTAACACCATCGTACTTCAGATTAACAAAATCATCTACAGCATACATGTACAAGTTCAGAGCATACATGTACAAGTTCAGAGTCCGCCTGTCTTTGAGATTTACTTGCTTGTTTGTACCATTTTGTTTATTACTTTCTGACGAGCTGGAGCATTGTCGTTTCCGCCTCTTTGAAACTGGACACATTTTAGAAGTAGAATGAGTAGTTGGAGTAACTTTGGCTCAACTGCCATGTTGGGCCAAAGTTACCCCAAGACCTGGAACAAAGTTTGCCTAATGTAGTAAATATTCATTAGTTGGCAAAATACAAAATAAATCAAGATAATGACGGTGAAAATAGTTAAAACAATTGATAATAAACTGAGGTAATTCGCTTACCAGCTCTGAATCACATACTCTATCACGTTTACAAGGAAAAGTTGGAAGACATCAACAATATATGTTTTAGTGGTACCAAAATGGAACAGCACTGTAGTTGGGGTAAATTAAAGAACTACAAGACAAAACCATGAGAAAGTCAAGGCAGTACTGCCACCTACGGTACGAGATACGGGAAAAAAGTCAATTACAAAGTTTTTCAGCAATACCGATTTAGTAAGAAAAGACACCTTGCGCACATTAATACTCGAAATAAAATGTAATAAATGAACATTTGTTTGGTCGTGATTTTCAACGCTATGGCGTCGCGAAATGTCATGTGGCAGCGAGAAATCCAGTCCAGAGTGCAAATGTTTATAGTGACTAATGAAGAGCGTTTTCAGAAACATAAATAAATGATCCTGAAGATAGGTAAGTGTCTGAGTTTCTTTCTTCCACTCTTTATGGCATGACAATTTTCGAAATCGTGACCAAACAAGTGTTCATTTTCTACATTCTGTTTTAAGTATTTATGTGCGCAAGGTGTCTTTTCTTACTAAATCGATATTGCTGAACAACTTTGTAATTGACTTTTTTCCCGTATCCCTTACCGTTTTCGAGATAAAAACGCTAATTCCAAAATTTGCCGATAGATGACATTATAAGTTATCTCATCGATTAGAGCATAGCCTCTTTACTATACCTACACACCAACTTTATGGCCTAAGCTGTCACCGTTTAGAAGTTAAGGGGATGGTGGACTTTCAAATTAACAAAAATCGAGCAAAAATTGGAATTTCTTTTGAGGGTGTATTAATATTTTAAAAGCATGTAAATATTGGAATGAAATGCATTTAAAATGTGTAGTGAAAAGAAAAATTATAAATTGGTGGCTTTAGAGTAGTAAGTATTAAAGGTAGATAAAAAATTCTCTTTTAAATGACTTTTTCTCAAAATAAGAAATTTCAGATTTGCAAGTCTTTAAAATGCTCCTCGCGTCATAATTTTTGACGAAATTTTATGAAATTTATAATAACGATTCCTGTTATACATGAAAATAAAGTTATGTATCCATTTTAGGATTCGAGGTCATTTAGGTTATAAAAGTTTAACTTTAGTGTAGAAAAGTACAAAAATTTCGCGAAAATTCAGAGTACAAGCATAAAAATATTTTCTAAAAATTAACTCTTCAACGAAAGTACAAAAAAATACATAACTTTGTTCAGAAAGTATTTATAAGCAATATAAATGCAAAATTAAGGGGAAAAGTTTAAAATTGAGTCGCAAGGAGCATTTTAAAGAAGGGTAATTTAATTTAAATTCTTTAATTATAAAATATTTTTTTAAAAATATTTATAAAATTTTATAAGGTGTTTAATATTGTTATACTTTAATGAATATATATACAAAATTTCATATCTCTGTGGTAAAAATTTCAAAAATCGTTTTGAAAGGTCCACCATCCCCTTAAAGGGGGGGGGATGAAACGGATATAAGTGGGAACGCTGTATGTGTCGTTCTTTTAATGAAGGTGATGGATCAAAAATGCTTTTGAGGCTTGCTTTTTGTCGTAAAGGCAAATTTTCAACCATTAATTTCACTCTAGAATGCCACCACACTGAAAATCTTATCAGAATTTGTTGCGACAATTTAACACTAGAACCGCGGAGCGGGTCAATTTGACCCAAAACGATGTTTAATTTATCACCACGTGAAATGTATCGATTGAAAAAAAAATCCCTTTTATGACTTTTAATATTTTAAGGTGAACAACAATTTACCAAATTTAAAAATTCGTAACATAAATAATTTTCCGATTATTAACACTTATACCTAGAACCGCGGAGCGGGTCAATTTGACCCGTAAGAAATGTTAATGCAAAAACAACGAAAAACAGGTGCATTTTCTCGAACTGTAACTGTAAAATACTTCTACCCCACCCTAGAATTCCTTAAATGGACTGTACCAGAAGGGGGAATAGTGAAGGTTTTTCAGTCAAGGTCATTATATTAGGTTTAAAGCACGAACTACGTTCGAATGCAGTAAAAAATCACTGAGAATATTTAGACTTTTTGAAGTTGTTTATATTCTGTAATGTATAAAAACTATGTCACGACGCCGTAATCTTGCTGCTCAGGAAGCTTTAGAATATTTAAACAATTATCTGAAAAGGATTCAGAAGGTTCGAAAAAAGGTTTCTCAAACTTCGATTTTGAGTAGTGAGGATGAATACCTCCCTGCTAATGAAGAAAATTTGGATTCGGATGAAGAAAATGAAAGTGAAGATGACTCTGGCAATTCTCTAACAATCGCTGGTCCTTCTTATCGCAATACTGATGATAATTTATGTCATAAAAAATAAAAATGAAACATTCCAAGAAAAGATACACACACGGAAAGAAATTTGAAAAACAAATCGACAATAACATTCAAAGTTGGAAATAATGAAGATGACAAAGATGGGATAATTTGGAATGTCGCTCAATTAGGAACAAACGATAGAGGAAGAAAATCAAAGTGCAATATTTTGAAAGAAGTTGGGGGACCCAACACCACATGCTAAACGCAATGTTATCGACAACAGTCCTTCAAGTGCTTGGAGACTTTTTATAGATGAATGGATATTGAAACACATAGAGAAATGTACTGAAGATGAAACTCACCGGCAGATTCATGAAGGAGAATGGAATATAACATTAGAAGAAATAGATGCTTTAATATAAATTTTATATGCACGTGGTATATATTGTGCAAAATGACTTGAACTGGATAGTTTGTGGTCAAAGGACTGAGGACCACCATTTTTCCAAAATACAATGTCAACAGACCAATTTCGTGAAATAATGGGATTTTTACGCTTCGACGTAAAATCAACAAAATCAAAGCGTCTAGAGACAGACAAATTTGCCCTTATTTCGGATATCTGGAATCGTTTCATGGAAAATTGCAAGACTAACTATACACCAGGTCCTAATAGAACTGCAGATGAACTGTTATTTCCTACAAAAGCTATCCAATACATGCCAAACAAACCAGATAAGTGTGGAATCAAGTTCTGGTTGGCTGCAGATGTTGACTCAAAATATCTGATAAATGGTTTCCCGTATCTTGGAAAATATAACCTAAGTCCATCCTATGTTTCTATATCTGAACATGTATTGCTGCGACTAATAAGTCCATATGAGAACAAATGTAGAAATGTCACTACGAACAACTTTTACACAACACTGAAGCTTGCAGAGGCATTGAAATCCAAAAACACCAGCCTTGTAGGAACTGTAAAACGCTCAAGAAGAGAAATACTAGTCTCTGTAAAAATATTAAAATCCACATTGTATTCGACTACGGTACTAATCCATAAGGACATGAGTCTAACTGTTTTTCGAGGTAAAAAAGATAAAAACGTTTTGTTGCTAAGTAGTCTCCATCCAAACGTAGAAATTGTAGATAACCAAAAAAAACCTACCTGATACAATCGCTTTCTACAACGCAACTAAATACGTTGTGGGCGTGATTAAACAAATAGCAAGGAAATATACAGTCAAGTCTGCTTCACATAGGTGGCCGGTGCAGGTTTTTTTTGTAATATTTTGGACCTTACTGTTATCAATGCTTGGGTTTCATATAAAGCAGTAACTGGAAAATCTATTAGTAGACGGAAATTCATTCAAGACTTGGTTGGAGAATTGCGAGAAAAGTTTGTTCTCTTCCGACATAAAAACGCGGCAAAAAGAGCATGTGAAGCAACCAGTGAAAACTACGGACAACCACAAATTAAGCGTAAACGAGTCCGATGCCATATTTCGAAATGTGAAAATAAAACTCTAGATATGTGTTCAAAATGTAAAGCACTCATCTGTGGAAAATGTACCAAGCTGATTACTCAGTTTTGTACAAAATGAATACAGTAAATTGGATTTTAAAATCTGTAAAACTAAGTACTGATAAAATTTTTAGTAACTGAAAAAAAATTTAATTTTTAATTTTTTTAAATTATGTCTAAACATATTGAAAAGAAATACTCTTTTTTACGATTGAAATTAGGAAATTTATGTCATATTTTGTTAAAGAGACATGTTATACTCAAGGACATAAAATTTTAAATAATGCGATTTTGTAAATATTAAGTTAATTTCTCTTGATTTATATAAATTATTTAATGTAAATTCTGGGAAATATTGATTATTATTTAAAAAATAAAATGTTTTAGTTAAATAAATTAATCGCTTGTGCATATTTTATAAGTTTACAATCTAGGGTCAAAATGACCCGCTCCGCGGTTCTAGGTATATCGAAAGTCCCGCGGTTCTAGTGTTAAAAAGTTTTTTATGTTTTATTTCTAGGATTTGTACCATTTATCCCATTAGTTAATTCTAATTTATTTATCTCTACCCACTTTACTTTGGCTTATTTTGTTTCAACTTTAACCAAAATTCAATTTGCAAGAAACAATAATTTTCTCCCTCCTAGCCTTCCCAACATTTACCTGATGGGGCATAGGTATTTTTAAAATAGCATTTTTTTCAATTTTATTTCTCTAGCTCTTGGCTTTCTATATCAACCTCTTATCTATACCAGTATTCTCACAAAGGTAGGTTATCTCTCTCAATGGCTCTGAGACACTGCGTGGTAGTCTTGCTTGTCTAGAAGAAACCGAACAGAGAATGTTTATTGTTTCTTTAACCGTTTCATCGAATACTTAACTTTGACACTATTGCCACCAATCTTCATGAGGTAGTATCCATTTGGTAGAGGAAACGGATAACTTGTTCGTATTTTTGACTTTAGTGGTGAGATATTTTTTAGATAAGTCTTTTAAGTGGGAAATTTGAAAAGCCACCAAAATTTATTATATGTGCTAGGAACAAACGATTTCATAAAGACTCATTAACATTTACTGAATGGAAACCATTTTCATTAAGAAAGACTTGTTGCAAAAGATAGATCCGCCGTGTCCCCCAAAAGTGATTATTTCTTCTTTTTTACTTGAATATGCATTTTTAGTTATAAAAAATCATTTATAATTGTAATTAACACATAAAGAGTGTTACACAAATCATATTTTAGCTGCAGTATTTTAATGGTAGTTGATCTTATGTCTATGAATCTTTAGATGCTCGTGGGTGCCAAATGACACCCAAAATTTCATGATTTGTTTTCCATTGAACCCCTGAGTCCCAACAGTTCCTTTTGAAACCATTCAAAAGAAGCTATTCCAAGCTATTTACAAGCATTTTTTACTTTTTACTATAGGTGGCATTGGTACTACCAGAACTCGAAAACTATGACGTGAATTAACTCAGTGACTTGAAGTGAAAACTTGATTGCGGAAAAAATATATCTTTAACTCTAGAAAACTAATTATTTTCCTTTGGTAAACTAAAATGAAAGACTCAAAGGGTAAATTCCCTTTGCGTTACATACATAATTCCTAGTAATAAAGCAGATATACTTTATTAAACAAGTGTAGAAAATCCCTTTATTAAAAATCTGAAACCAAGAAATTTCAACTTTTTTTCTGCGATACATATTGAACCTTTTAAGATAATACATTCCTTTGTTGTTTTAAAATTTCAAATATAAAAATGAAAATGCGATGAAAATTTAAATTTTGCTCCTCGTAATCTGCACATAATGAATTTCGGTTACAATGTTTATAAGCCTAGGAATTTTGGGTAGACAATCAGATTTGTTTTCATGAGGTAAAAAGTAATAGATAAATGAGCAGTAAAATATGCTCCGGAAAGAATGAGAAGGCTGATATTTCGTTTTTCCCGAGTGAATTTTTTTTATATCTGTGGAAATAAGCACATTCGGAAGACGAAGTATTTATTACTTCATGGTATGAAAAAATATATTTCTTCCTCGTATAAATTTTGCATAGTCATAATACAGTAAAAATAATTCACTTCATAATTTTCTCCCCGAGTAGAATTCTCTTTAGAAATTTTTACAACTTATTTTGTTTTCTTTCCTTCAAATACATTTATTTCCTTTAGCTGTTTAAAATACTGTTGCAATTCATAGCACTTCCCTCACGTAAGTCAGTGTTTCACGCATTCATCGCAGAGGAAGTATTAAATTAGGAGAAAATTGCTTTTCGTTGTCATTTATACTTTAAGAAAGTGTTTCTTTTTTGTTCAGCTGGAGCATCTTCATGCATACAGCGTAAATAATGGAATATTGATACTATGGAAACGGAATATTGGAGGGGATAAAATAAGCATTTATTAGATGCTTAGAAGGCAAAACGTGCATTCTCTTCAGATATGTTAAATTATTTGATAAGGAATGAATAGCAGAATTATCGCGAGAAATTATATTTTCTGAAGTATTTACTTATAGGACTCGGTTTAAAGAAAATTAAAGATTTTTCTACAGTTAAATTTTTGGATATAAATAAAGCTATTTTTCATAGAATTATGTTCTTAGATAATGAGATAGGCACTAGATGCAGAAAATAAACATGATTAACCTCACAAACATAAGTTTTATTGCCTAAGAATGCAAACATTTAAGTACATATTTAAAGACTAGAATTACATAAAGTCGGGAGAAATATACAAGAATTTTTTCAAGAATTTTACTTAGTTCAGGCCCTTTTAACTAAATTGAGAATATTCTAAAACGTTGCATGTCTTAATCAAAGGAGATACCCTAAAAACAGCTGTTGATAAATTTCTCATCATTATATTCAGGTCTTATTCACCAGGAAAAAATATATATCTAACCGCCCAAACGAACAGAATTGAATTTTATCCTATAAAAGAAGTGCGAGGAAAAATTAATTTTCAATTTAGTGAAATATATCAACAATTTTTCCTCCAGAACAAAAAACTCATGGAAGGTAAATTCACCAGAAAAAAATATATATCTAACCACCCAAGCGCATATAATTGAGTTTTATCCTATTAAAGAAGTGCGAGGAAAAATTAATTTTCAATTGAGTGAAATATATCAACAATTTTCCCCCCAGAACAAAAATTCATGAAAGGAAAATTTATTTTATTTTTCCTGCTGTTGTTCTAGTTATATTTAAAGACATTTCTACGGTAAAATCTCTTTATTCAACCAAATAAAAAAAGAAATATTATTCATAAACGACAAAAATATTCTAGATTCTTATTCAGAAAAAAAACTATTTTAGAAACTAAAATACTTTACAAATTAAAAAGAATAACATTTTTGGTACAACTTGTTAACACCGATTTGTTCCTGTACCGGTAATATATTTATTATCTTGGTTTATTATTGGATCAAAATTTTGATAACTGCTTTACCTTTTTCTCAAACTCCTTAACAGTCAAGTTAAACGTTGTTTTACTTATAAGGCTGCTTTTGTAATGAGTTCTGGCTTCTAGTGAAACCTCATTTAAGGTTAAATTCTATTTTATCTTCCAAACACACATATAGTCAATTTTCTAAGTATAAGTCTCTTTAGTAATTTTTCTCTTGGACTACTTATACAGATTTTATCTTTCCTTACCAGAACAAAAACCTTGCTTTATATTTTAATCTCATAAACAGAATCAATCATTGTAATGGCATGCATACCTCAGATATTAACTTTTGCCTTCATTAATATTCTTGTTTGACAGTCACATCGTAGTTACCGACTTCCGTCTAGCAATTTAGCGATGCATCTCTATTGCGTTTGTATCTCTCATTTCGAGAGGTCAAGCTATATTTTTCCTATCTATATATTTAAGTTGCTAAGCCGACTTTTTGGTTAGTCCGTGAGAGAAAACTACTGCATCAATTTGCTTAATTTTGGTCTTAAACAAAAGATTGTAATCTGTAGATTTGTCAAATTTGGTTTTTGTAACCGCAATTTCTATTAATTAGGGATAATTTACAATTGAAAATTAATTTCTGCGCTTGCTCAGTGGCATGTTCAAATGTGGCTTTAGAAACTCACTGTTTCTGCGCATGCTCAGTGACATGTTTTAATGATAAACACGTTTATTCCGAGGAGTCTGTCTAGATCTCTCTCTGCCATTTTTATTTTTATGATAATTATGTTTGGGAAATATAATATAAAACCTGATGGAAATTGTTTATTTTGAACAGTTTAATTAGCAATAATTTACAATTAAAAAAAATTGCTTTCTGCGCATGCTCAGTGACATTTTTAAATCTGGCTTTAGATACTCACTAAGCCCGAGGCAGCTTAAACACATTAATTTCTTTCTGCACATTATTATGATTTTCAACATTTGGCAATGATGCGTTGAATATAATTTGTGTATTAGTACATTTAGTTACTATCAAGCCGTGATGTTTTGACGGGTACCAACTAGTAAATCTTTACCTTCCTAGTTTGATGAAATTATCTATTTTGAACCCACCCTTTTTTGTCTAGCATATGTCGGAAGCATGGGATGGATCCAGACAGTTCTCTAAGCATTGTATTTTAGTTTGTCAAAGAATCCGGATTCGTGCACTATAATTAATACCAAGTAACACATTTACGCAGAATTCATGGGCTCTTTCATTACTACTGATATCTTAATTTTACTTTAACTTGAAGGTCCACGATCATTGAGGGAATTCACAATAAATACTTGGCATTGTATTTATAAGCTTCAACATTATAGGCATATTACATTATTTGAATTATTTGCTCAATTTAAATGCATGGGATTTTAGTTTGTCAAAGAAACCGGATTCATGCAATATAATAAATATCAAGTAACACATTTTCTCAGAAGTTGTGGGCTCTCTCATCACTACTGATATCTTAATTTAACTTTTCAAAGTCCACGATTATTGAGAGAATATACAATAAATACTTGTCTATTGCATTTATAAGCTTCACCATTATAGGCATATTTTATTATTTGAACAGTTTAAATTGGTATAGCACTATATGATAGAAATAATTTTAGTTGGACCCATTTGAAACTTCTAATTAAATTCATTGCATTGAAGGAAAACTTTAGTGGTAAGGATTGAAATATCTTACTTCTTTGGAATAAATTTCGATGTCTTTCGGAAGCTTTGATTACCAATTCTTGTAATGTAATAAAATGATTGTTCTAAAACAAAAACCTCTGCAGTAGAAGTTTTCCTTAAAAGTTGAGAAATTAAAATTAAATCGTATTCTGTGATAACACTTAAATCAGTATAGTAAATAATTTGAACTAACCATGTTCATTGACCATATGTCAATCTTTTATTGGCAGGCTGCCTGCTCTTGGATATAACGGGTCTATTGGAATGTGAACTCCATTAGACCTGTGAATGGAAAAATGAAAGAGTAGGAGCAGCTTGCGTTCTATATATAAATAATAATAAAGTTGACAAATGTATGATCAGAATTGCGGATGGTGCCTCATCTTATTACGCTGAATTAGTAGCCATTCAACTGGCATTAATAGATGCACAAAAGAGAGGAATTAAGGAATTCGACATATATACAGATTCGAGAAGCGCACTGCAGGATTTTAGTGCTATTAATTATAAGAAAGAGGCGATAGAAGTCATTAAAATATAATTGTAAGTCAACAACAAATCGTACATCAGCATTGGGTGAAGGCGCATGCGGGTAACGTAGAGAATGAGGACGTTGACAAGGGACCTAAATTATCAACTGAGTTATAATATCGAGAGAAGTTCACTAAACAAAATATGAGAACAAAGTTAATGCGCTATTACAAGGACCAATGGCAAGATAATTGAGATAAAAGTACCATCGGTTGACAAGTATACAAAGTGTTTCCTACTATGTCATTTAAGGCAATTTAAGCGGACTTCTGTATAAATTAGGCCATCACTGGTCATGGGTGTATAGGATCCTATCAGAGTCTTTATCATGAAAAGTCGAATATCTGCAATTGTGGAGATATAGAAACAGTTGAACATTGTATATACAGTATGATTGCGTCATCTGGTCTAGACAACGTCAGAAACTACATAAGAATTTGAGGAATCGGACATTGGAGAAGGTCTTTGCAGATTATTACTGCCGTGGATTTGAAGGGAAAATCATGATAACATTCATGGACAAACAGTTTCGATCGTTCTTTTCCTGACTTTGGATTTGTTCAAGGGATTTTGCACCTGGCACGGAAGGCTGAATATAAAAGGTGGAGAGCGCGTTATTGCTTCGAACAGTTCAAAATCGTGCTGACTGTTTGAGCACAGAATGTGAACTCCATTAGAGTAGATTCGCCATTGCACTGACGGAAAGCCGAACGAAGACCTCTTCCACCTCGCATCGCTTCTGCCCAATGTTCAACGTCACGGTTGCGTACCAGTTGCATTTAGAAATCTTGGCTACTTGCCAAGTTGTTTGAAAAGAGTATTATTGCGTTTGTTCAATTTATTTTAGAATTATGAGCTTTCGAAATGTGTCCAACCTTTTTCGATGACCCTGTATTAAAATGAAAAGATTTTTATGCTTTCGGAAAGATCACAGCTGTATCGAATAAGTTGTTCAAGACAAAAAGTGACAAAATTAGAATATCAATAAGTAATTCTTTAAAGTATACCAAATATTTATTTAATTAACATATATTCTGATTGTTACCGGTAGATTATAAAAGAATGAAAAACAATAAAAAAATAAAATTTTCACTGATGAAAGATTCAGTGTTTATTTTTTCAGTAAACTCTGATTTATTTTGCAGGATCAACATTATGAAACACATTTATGGTTCAATTTATTTTAGCATCTGTGCTTTCCGAATGTATGATACAATGAAACATTTGGTATGTTTGTAATAAAATATTTATATCCTCTCCAAATATTCCGAATTATCCATGACTTATAAATAAAAACTGACTGTTAAAACCATTTATAATGTTTTATACTAGTTAGATTGCGTATTTTTTGCTATAATATTCACGCAAATGTAAGAATGAGAAAGTAAACTTTTTTACGGTCGAAAACCTACATCTGTAAGATGATTCACTATAAGTTACATATAAGTCGAATGTGTTAGCATAGAAAACTATTTATATGAATTTCTAGAAGAAAAATTGTTGTACAATGTTTGAAGTCGTTCGGAATTTGTTTTAGACTGTAGATACCAGTTAAGCCCTCATGTAGCAAAATATGACCGTTGAGCTTCAAAGCAACCCACCGAAATAGTTTAATTTTTAAGAAGTTTTTATAACATTCGTTCATACAGAGACTATGAATTCACTTTAAAGAAATTTTGAACTAATCAAATAATGTTTTGAATAAGGGCTTTGATTCAGTATGTACCCACAAAACCTTTTTTTTATAAAATCCCAGTGAAAAATAATAAAGTACTTTTTTTTGTGGGAAAATTTAGTTACGTGGCACAGTTCAGAATTTGCGTGTTTTTTAACCTACTTCTTGCTGAATCATAAAAAAGTATTAGTAAAGAAAAGAAAACGAAGTTTTTATAGTCCCGGGTTTGAATGGAAATCGTTTCCCAGAACTCAAGCATTTTTTCCTATCTCTTGCAAACGAAATTCCTTTTTTTATATAAAACTAGTCGATTTCCCCCCAAAATACGAATATAATGATTTTTTATGCAATTATATGATGTTAAAGTGATTTTTTAAGAATTGTCATGACATAAACTTTTTACTGTTTACCGTTTAACATATGCTCATTCCCTTAGCTATACATTCGTTGATCCTTATGCAAAATGCTAAATAAGTAAGTTGTGAAAAGAGTATTACAGTGGTACCTCCGAAAAGCGGACAGTCACGGGACCAAAAGTTTTGTCCGTTATTAGGAGGTGTCCGCTAGTGGGGAGGACAACCTTTTAATAAAAAAAGTTTTTGCACTTCTGCTTGACATTTGATGGAAAATTACGGCTGCAATATTAATTAAAAGGAAAAATTAATTAGGTAAGAAAAGAATAACTATTTACTACTTTACCTTTTAACTGTGTGCTAATCCTTTTATCTTGCATTAAATAATCCCAAAATACAATGTATAGGAGCTAAATTATTTTAATTACTACTGAAAACATCTGTTAAGAAAGTTTGAATTCTCTTTTTTACACAGTAAACCTGTTTTTCGTGGTGAATATTCATAGGATTTAGCTTTGCTAGTCCCTCCGAATCTTCATTGTTCAGAAAGAACTGTTTCAATTGTTCGCTGTATTTCAGTGCTTCCGAATAATCTTTTTGCAGTCTTCCATTGGCGACTCCTTATCATCATCTTCAAAAAGGGCCAGTGTTTTAGTGGTGTCCCGAGGAACGAAGTTGGAAACATGCAGGTTTTCTTCCTCAATGGATAAATCGTCGTCCATATTGACATACTGTTCAACTCTGATATTTAAATCCAAATTGGCTTCTAGGTACGCAAATTCTTTTGCGCTTTTTTCAGTAGTACTGTCAGTTGCCACTTCGCTTGTACTCAAAAATCCCGCCTTTATAAAACATTTTAGAAGGCACCCAGGTTCCACCTTTTTAAAGGCTGACGTAGTTCAGGAAATTGAATCCAAAACAGATACCGATTTTGCCAACTCCCCTCTGGATTTGCAGGAGATAATCTGTGAAAGCACATGTCTCAGAAGCAGCTTTCTGTATCGTACTTTAAAGCTGCGGATAATTTTCTGATCAAGTGGCTATAGCATCGAAGTGGTGTTAAGAGGCAACAAAACTAAATTAACAGTTTTGAGCTTTAACTCACCAGGATGGGAAGTAGCATTGTCTATGAACAGAATGATTTTTCTCTTGTTTTTTCATTTTGTTGTCTACCATGAACAGAATGATTTTTCTCTATTGTTTTTTCATTTTGTTGTCTACCATGAACAGAATGATTTTTCTCTTTTGTTTTTTCATTTTGTTGTCTAACTCCACCAACCAATCGCTCATTATCTCAGTGGTCATCCCCACTTTCTTATTTGACGTCCACGAAACTCTAAATTTTCGTACATAATGTTCTTGAAACATATAGAATTCTTAGCTTGTCCAATAACAACTGGAGTTTCAAAGTCTCCCAGCATGTTGCAACACAGCAAAAGAGTGAGCCGCTCTTTTCAAATTTTCCCGCCACTACACATTCTTTTTCACCCTTAAAACATAAGGTGTTCGTTACAAAGACGCATAAGAATATATTTTTAGCTTCCTTGTATGAATAATTTTGAAATGTTTGCCAAAATAATTGAAAGTTTTTCAAAAATACCTGTTTGCTATCCAGAGGGAATAACATGGATTGTCCTATATAAAAGGACTGGGACTCGTAAAAATGTCCATTAATTAGAGGTGTCCGCTATTCGAGAGTGTCCGTTAAGGAAGGAACCACTGTATTATGAGGTATAGTGTACTATATTGCGGCCCACGTAACGTAGCAAACATATGAATGTGACCCAAGAGAAAAAAAAAGGTTGAGTATGGTTGACATTTACAGTGTCCCCATTGTAAACAATCGACATTTCTCGCGAATACAGTCCGAATGTATTCATTGACAAGTACCCCGTATTGGCAAAAAACATATTGACTTAAAATATTTGCCAAGCTACGGGTCCTCAAACCATTTGAAGATTCTTGCATTCGCCATAATTCGGCAATGGACTCTTCATATAACTGAGTTCATATTGTTGTAATACCAAATAAAAATGTGTGAGATCAAGTTGATTCTTGAGAATTGAAGGAAATCGAGTTCAATCAGCAGTTATAAGTTTTCTTTTGTACTAAATGTAATAGTGTATATATATATTGAAAGAAATTGCATTTTTATGCCCGAGAACGCAACATTGCATTATTCTAGAATCAGGCGCGTATACAGGGGAGATATACAGGCGTGCATACAGCTCAAACTTCCCCCCTCTCACTTAAAGAAGTTTTGTGAAAAAGAGAAGATCCATTAATCAAAAAATAAGAAATATGTAAAAAGTTCTTATCGCAGTATCTGAGGGAAAAATATAGAACTACATTAAATTTTTTTCGAAGTATTTATGACTTTTATTCTGATATTTTCCTTTGCCAATTTCCCCACAAAGACTACTGAATCTAACGGACACTAATTAGAGTTTACCACTATTGCGGGGGGACTCGCGTTGCTCATATGTTGGAAGATCTGTACTGTCCAGCTGGCGCCCAGGCCCATACGAAACATCACCGAATATGGGAAATTAACCTTCGGCTGAGTATACAGGAATTGCTACGCAGCGCCAGTCTTCGGTGAATCATGGGCCGATACACGAAAGTGGAGGTGGCCGTGGTGTCAAACGCATTACCACTATTCTGTATACCGCACTAATATGGTAGAATGAAGACGAAATTGGATTAATAAATGACGGGTTCAGTACTAAAGGGAACCAAGTCCACTTTTCGACTATTTTGTACTAACACTGCCATGATACAGTAAAAACATTATATTTTTTAATGCAATAGTAAACGAATTTCGTCCTATAAGTTTTAAATATCAGATGGCAACAGTTCTATGTACCACTGAATAACAACTGATTTCCTTTCAGAGTTATTGTGGAGAAGTTCATTTTTTGAGTTGTGAACAAGGACTTGTTGTGTTAGGTGCATTCTGCGGTTTAACTTATTTATTTTCCTGAGCTTACCTCACAGTCAGATTTGGAGAAACAATTTGTAACATTTAGGAAATTGTCAGACTATTCTAAATAGAACGTTTTCTTGCGTGTGTTAGTAGAGAGCTCAAAGACTATGAGATCATGTCCAAAGGATGGGAGTGGTTAAAATAAAACCAGAGTATTTTATTGTTTTATAAAGATGAGAATGTGAAAGTTTGCAAGAAAATTTTCCTAGAATATTGAGAATAATTTGGGAAAGACTGTATAGACATCCCAGGAAAAAAGTGGAGAGCAAGATAAGTTTTTAAAGATGACAGTAACTCAGCTTCATATGAGACTTATGTTTGAACATTTGATGTTCAAAAGACATTGCATTTTCCAAAATTTTCAACCTCTATTGCATGCTACAAAAGAAATATCTACGTATACAATTTTGGTTTACTGCTTCCATAATTCTACTGACTAGATGTATGTTTGGGACGAGAGAGTAAGAGGTAGGGATTTCGAGGATCTTTATTCATGTGTTTGCGAGCATTTAAGAGAAAATGCATGAACTTACAAACTCATAGTTTTATGAACAGACTCGTGCACTGGGCAAAATAGAAATGTAAAAACGGTCCGTGCTAAAAGTATCTGCTTTCATAAGTGTTCTAAATGATAATAATTTCCCAAAGCATAAAGTTTCAGAGGGAAAGTGAACCAAGTCCAGCCTCCATTCAAATTCCGTGCGGTGGTTCAATATCAGCTTATTTTGTAAGACAATAACAATAAAATAGTTTAAATAACACACTAAGATAGCAGAAAAAACAAGCAAAAGTGAATGGTTAATTAATTATTATCGTTCAACTTTAAGATCAACTTTCTCAGAATTGACTCTCATGGACTTGGTTCACTTCCTCCGAACCCTCCAAATACACTGCTGGCCACTGTAAATGCAACACCCTGAAGGAAACATGCAAATAACATGAAATTTACAACATGCATTAGCGGAGGTGAGATATGCAAATGATTAGAATTTCAGCGCAGACGCACATCACGCGCGCCTGTGGCGCCACTTCAAAGCGCTATTTAAGGCTTGGAGATTTCGACGATTTCAAGTTCGGCAATTGTGTTTTTCTTGTGGTTTTTTCAAAAAAACGATCAATTATGCCTCGTCGAAAACAGCGATCATCTTTTGATCAAGTATCCGAGTTCGACAGAGGAAGGATAGTGGCCTACCGAGATTGTGGATTATCTTTCAGGGAAATCGGTAGTGGTGTTGGACGAAACCAAACAACTGTAATGCGGATATGTGATCGTAGGATGCAGGAGGGTACGACGGACCGGCGTGTTCGATCGCATCCACCTCAGCGCACCACTTCACGGGATGACAGGCAAATTGTGCGCATGGCAGTGACGGATCGCTCAGTCAAATCACGACCCATAGCACAACACATGCAGTCTGTAACGCATCATCCAGTGTCTGCGCGTACCATTCGACGCCGTTTACAGCAGAGTGGTCTGTCCGCAAGACGTCCATTGCTTTGTCTACCCTTGACGCAGAACCACAGACGTCTCCGCCGCCAATGGTGCGATGACAGAAGGATGTGGACGGCAGAATGGAATGAAATTGTCTTTACTGACGAGTCACGCTTCTGTCTGCAACACCACGATGGTCGCATTCGAGTCTGGAGACACCGTGAAGAGAGGATGCTGAAAAGCTGCGTTATGCACCGCCACACTGGTCCTGCACCGGGTATTATGGTATGGGGCGGTATTGGATATCTCTCTCGCACACCTCTAGTACGCATTGCCGGTGCTTTAAACAGCCTGCGCTACATCTCCGAGGTGTTGGAGCCAGTTGTCCTTCCTTACCTCCAGGGCTTGCGCACAGCCATATTTCAACAGGATAATGCGCGACCACACGTGGCACGCATTGTCCAACGGTTCTTCGTCAATCCCCAGATTGAATTGTTTCCCTGGCTGCCTCGCTCTCCGGATCTTTCGCCGATAGAAAACATGTGGTCCATGGTTGCTCTACGATTGACCCAGATTCCATCCCCAGCTGCCACAGCAGATCAACTTTGGCAACGTGTGGAAGCTGCTTGGTCTGCTGTACCCCAAGAACTCATCCAAAGTCTCTTTGAATCAATGCCGAGGCGTGTGGTAGTGGTAATCTCCATCAATGGCGGCTACTCTGGCTACTGATTTTGGCAGGAATCACACTTCACAGAAGTCTATAAATTTAATCATTTGATACTTGGTCAACATGTTATCTACAAAATAAATTTTGTTGTGATATCTCTTGTCTTTCTTGGTGTTGCAATTTAGGTGGCCAGCAGTGTATATATATATATATATATATATATACTATATATATACTATATATATATATATATAGTATATATATATATATATATATACCTTATTTCTGATTTATGCATTATCAATTTTAACTTCGTAGTATCATTGCTTAGGGATTTTTAAGGCTGGGGATCAAACGCAAAGTTTTCGTTATGGTTATAGAGTTAATTAATCTAAATTAAGCAATTTCCTGTAGTAAAAATTATTAAGAGATTCCTTAGCTCTCTAACTAATTGTAGCATACATCGTACGTTTTGCATTTGAATTCTTTAGAGTTATAATCCATTAAATGATAATTTAAATTCTCATATATATCATTACAGATACAAAATATTTTAAGCAACATGCAAAATTTAAAATTTGAGAAATATTCAATTCAAAATAATAATATTAGTTTGAGTACATTCAATTACACCTATACATATGCGTATTTTCAAGACCACACTTTTTTTACAGACATCCAAATTTCAAGCTCTTTTCTTCCATGTCTAATATGGAATATAACTAGTCCTTGCAATTATTCATAGTAAATATTCTTTATTAAGTAATTTTGCACTCTAAAATTATAATGCTTAGTTTTCTTCAGTTTAAATTTAATATATTTCAAAGATCCCTCATTTGCGTGCAGAATACAATTTTTAGAAAAGAATAATTCATTTAAAAATAAAAAAAAATGATTTAAGCATTTGTACATTCAACGATTTTGAGGGGACTTGATCATAGCAACTTTTTGATTAACCAATCTATAAGGTTTCTCAGGAGCGCAGTCCTTTTTTACACAAGGAAACAAGTAAAGGGAATAAATAGTTTAAAAAGGGGACCTTTCAAGACATACACAAGCCTCAGGGTCTGAGAAACAGAGCGACGTGTCTCCGAGTCTCGTTTTTTGCATGTTTTTATGTTTAAGGTCTAGATCTTATCTATAGAGGCTGTTAAATCCTCTAAATTTCTCTCACTGTTTGTCACTGACAGTTATATGGTGGTAAATAGGGATAGTTTCCCCGCATAATTTTTCTGTTTTATTTATTTATTTATTATTTGTATTCCGTCGATTTTTACGCTTCTCGCAAAAAGTAGGCATTTGAAAACGAGAAGTTTGGTACTGAAGTTCACCTTTCATTTCTCGCTCGCAAGGAACTAAGCATTTTCGTAGTAGATTTCTCAGACACCAGTCAAGTGCACTTGTGCCATTTCTGTCCCTTTGACGCTTTAAAGAGAAATTATTTTTTCTTCAGTATTCACAAGCAGTTTGTTACAAACAAAATGAAAAAGAAATATTTCAGAAGTATTGAGAGACTTTGCTTAGATAAGGACAGTGTATTTGATCATAAAAAGACTTAGATGTTAACTGTTTTGAACATTCATAGTGAAAAATTAAATATTAATGAGAATATATAGTTAGAAACTGTAAAATGTTTAGTGGATATAGATATATATACTCACACAAATATATATAGCTCTACAATTTTCCTCTTAATCTTTCTGAAAATTGCAATATGGATTACTACTTCCTTAAAAAATAACTTCCTTAATAAATTTCACTGCAAATGTTTTAAAAATAATAAAATTAATTTTTTACTAAAAATCATTTTTATTAAAGTGCAAATAGTTTTTACATAACAAATTTTTTAAAATAATTTTTTATAATTTAGTGAATATTTAATTGTTGGAGGCGTTTGGAGGTAAGAGGTAAATAAATCTGGTTCTTTCTGTCCAACACACAAAACCCCCCACAAAAATACATTAAAATATTCGTCTCATTATTTTTAGGTGTCTGAAACACGAATGATCTGTGTTCAGTCGATTTCAAGTAAGCCGTACCATCAAGTTTAACCGTACCCATCTACATGTGCTGCTTGGTGCCGATTCTTTTGAAACTCGACCGTGCCCCACGTATCGACGTTACTGTTGCTTGTCAGAGAGCACTCGGAAACAAACAGCATCTGTAAGAAATACTTATACCAATTCGTTCACGCACACATACACACACTCATATATATCTGTCTATATGTGTAAAAATATGTATGCCGTAGGTTTAAAAGGGAATGAATTAGCGTTAGATTTCAATAATACTATAACTTTTAGTACTTGTCTCAAACTACACTAGTAATTTTCTAAACTGACCTCTAAAAGGTGTGCTACATAAAACAAATCACGTGCACACGTAGACCAATTTCCTGTTGATATGATAACAATTAAAAAATATGTATAAATAACATTTTTGAATAAATATGGAGTCATAATGTCTACTGAATGAATAAATATTTTTTATTATCAATTATTGAATAAAAATTGATAGTTTGCGGGCATGGGAATACGTTTAGAACAAACTTAAATTCCTCAACACGATCCAAGGTGCAACGCTTGAAAAATGCTGAAAACCTGGATGTTAATGTGAAGTGACAATGAGGGTAATAAGACTTTAAATTATACTTTTATGGTTTATGTAATCTATTTTCTCTTTGGTATCTTTCAATAATAAAGAAAAAAAATTCACCCACTCTTTTCAGTTATTTTTTCAAATCGGAACCATGTTTAATGTCAAACTACGATTGATTTTGTCATTACTGAAATAAATGTGCCCTACTGAGAAATGAATAATTTAAATATTAAAGGATTTCACGAATATTAATTCCTCAAGCAATTTTAAAATAAGATTTTTTTCCCGTACAGTGCCTCAAGTCTGATGATCGATAACTTGTAATAATGGAGGAATCGATATTTCCTCTAACCTTAGTTAACAATTCATCAAGTATCATTGAATAGGTTTACGTTGTTGTCATAAACATTTCCTGGAGTTCACAAACATCGTAATTCAGTTTTAAAATATTGGTTAAAATATTGTTATAGGAATTAATAGATCACCCAAAAAAACTTTGTCCAGTATTTGCAAAAAACTGAATTTGTGTAGTTTACTTATTCCTTATCATACAATAAACATTTATTAAACCCGTAATCTGAGGAATAAATTCATATACTCAACAATTTCCACCGCAAGCAAATAATCCAAAACCAATCCCTGAAAATGCGGTGCAAAAGCTTCGAATTTATTCAGTTCTTAAGCTTAGAGGAAATGCAGCGATTTCTAAGTCTGTTGGAAAATATCTAAGGTTGGTAATCTGAATTGTAAATCAGATGGTGGATTTAAGGAAAGAGTGAATTAATCCTCGCATATAAATCATCAATTCCCCGGTCTTGTGTTTATTGAGACAAATTTTAAAATGGTTTAAAACTTCATCTTCTTGGGTTTATATACCTCTGTTTCAAATACACCCCGTGATAAAAAGTAGGGAAGCACCACA
Source organism: Dolomedes plantarius (assembly GCA_907164885.2). Taxonomy (NCBI): domain Eukaryota; kingdom Metazoa; phylum Arthropoda; class Arachnida; order Araneae; family Dolomedidae; genus Dolomedes; species Dolomedes plantarius. The sequence continues at coordinate 34,918,912 of OU015501.1, forward strand.
AGGCAAGAATTATTTCCTTATGAAAATTTACATCAGAAGTAAGAATGGTAAAAAGGACTGATTTAACATTCAGAGCTAGAAAAATCTTCTATTTGGGAAAATGGGGGGGGGGGGTGACAAAAACAATAGACTAAAATTAACAGAAAGTAAAGCACTCCTTGCAGTAATGTAGGTAAATATTCTAAGGGGTTTTGATTCGAATGCTCCTGGGATGTCTTTGGTTTATATTTGTTCATGGTTATCAACATGATATGTACCACACACGCTGGATCAGAGAAAGGCCTGAGGACCTATGCTAAAGGATATGTGTCGACACCTCTATAATAGTCCTGAAAAATGAGCTATTGATCTTATGTATTACCCTGTTAAAAATGACAGTCCAGAGACCAGTAGCTGTTAGTAAGGTCGTAAAATCGTATCTACATAACTCTAATTGGTCAAAATGATATTCATTAGAGATACTAGAAGTTTTAAATATAACGTAATATTATATTTGTTAAGCTATTCAGTTTTTGAAGCTATTAATGTTTTTACGTTAAAAAAGGACTTTTTTATCCAAGAATTTTTGGTTGTTTTGTTTAGTAGAAGATAGGCTGTTATGCCTATTTCATTTTGTTTTATGAAATTTTTTGGTAATATTTCTTTAAAGCTGTCATATTTTTCTTAACTTTATCTTTAGATATAATATATATAGTCTATATTTAACTTGTTTTAAGAAAATATTCCTGTTAAATACTCTTGTAACTTTCAAGATATTATGTGTAGGTGCAGGGAATATTTGATGGAGGTTTGTGATCTTCATTGGTGGGGAAATTTTTGAGCATTGTGACAAATTAAAATAATTCGCACAGTTAAAATATCCGCTGAACCCATTGTACCTGTCGAAGCCGACCAGCATCCATTGAACCTGTCGCAGCTGACCAGCCCCCATTGTACCTGTCGCAGGTGAGCGTAAACTGGGAAGAAAAGGGATCGCATAAATAAATTCTCCGCAGCTGATTACACCGTTGCGCCGCTAACCCGCCCAAATTGTACTTGTAGCAGGTGAGGGTAAAACTCGAACGGAAAGGAACACAAGACTGTTTGCAAAACGTGACATCTAGGCTGAATAGGAATTCGCCACGACTCGCCAGATTGAAGACACGGGACCACCCCGGGACCGGGGGTTTGCAATGATCGCAGCTTGCGGTTTAGCAAATAAAAAGGCTCAAAAATGAATTCACCATTAGAAGAGCCAATGAGAGACGAGTTCTGTGGATGAATTTCAAAAGTCCAAAATTAGACGAGAGAGAAAAACAGTTAGTTAGCGATCTGCTGAGAAGAGAGAACTACTCCGACCATCCCAGGGTCGAGATAGCTATAACGCGGACTTGTGAAATCAGCGGTCTTAATCTCAAGACGAGATTTTTCAGCTTCAGTTAGGAAGCTTGGTATTCTATTTTTTTGGAAGGTATCTGAAGACGAGATACCTGTCCCGATCATCCCGGTAATAGAGATTTACCTCGCAGTCATCCTCTCTGCCGATAAAGTAATCGAGGGCCCTGCTGAACTCGACATTGATGTGATAAGTGAGCTAACTCCTCTGACAGCTCATCCGAAAGGACTTAGAGATTAAATCCTAAGGACTTTGTCTAACATCCTGAAGGACTTTGTCTAACTCTTTAGTATTCCTGTAGCCCATTTACGGTGTATCACTCATCAACTTTCCTTCAGCTATTTTTTAAATAAAGTAACTCTTTTAAATTACTTGGCTGTAACATTAGTTGAGTCGATCTCTACCTCGATCAATACGTCACAGCATCTAGTATTAAATAAATGGTTAAATGGAATTTGTTGGGATCGCTAGGGACCTGGAGAGGACAGGTTTTTTAAATACCTTTATTTCAGTGATTATAGTTGATTCAGAGAGGAAGAACTGTTACTTATATTTGGCTATCGAGTGCCTCTCACACACGATTCTTATGTATTATTATCGTTGTTATTGTTCATTTAAGCAGAATTTCGAATCTTTTGCATATCTTAATACAAAGGAGGAATTTACTGGGATTTTCATTGTTTTATCAAGGTTCATATTTTTTTTTGTCATAGTACATAATCTTATTTCTAAAAGGGTATTTTAAGCAAGATGAGTATTGCCTGAATACTTATTAAAATACTTGTAAAATAATCTGATTACCATAGCAACTATGCAACAGTATGATAAGCTTTGAATGAATAATATGATTACATATTAGAGCAGTGATTCCCAACCTTTTTACCACGTTTTTATTAACTCGCTTTCTTGTTTGTGTGTTCGTCCAGTACAAATCTTGCAATCGATTTTTTGCTAACTTCCCGACTAGCTAGACATTTGAAACTTTTAGAATAGCTCAGAACACGATGACAATGCATTCTTTTAATACTTTTAGCCATCTTTAAGCAGATTTGAATTCATTTTCAGTTAATTTTGTTTTGTATGGAAAGTTAGTTAGGAAAAAATCCGCAAGGTGGCGCGACTCTATAGCCAAAGAACAAGAACAGTTCAATTACGAGTCAATGAGACTCCAGAAGAGCATGAAGCTAGACATCAACGTCTTCGCGATGCATACGTTCACCGTTCAGCGCCGGCAGCAGATTTTCACAAGACGATAAACACCTTCTGTGATAAGACTTAATACATAGAATTGTCAAGTTTATATGATTCAACAGAAAATTTAAAAACGTGGTATATAAAAAGTTCTTTTTATCTTGTAATTTTTATTATACTTGAGTATCACATGAGAACTTTGTTCGTTTAAGTTATAACTTTCTGAGGAGGGGGGGGGTCAAATAAATTCTATACACATATGAATAACTTTACAAAATGTATTTAAGTATAAAAAAAAGGAAAATACAGAAAATAAATCCATAAAAATAGGAAACACAGTTTATACTTAATTGTTATCAGCAAATAGCAAATACAATTTCCCAACACTAAAATGTCTTTATCAGGAGGCTTAGTGAGAAACATGCTATTGCTTATGTTTTTTTTTCTTATTATTAAACCGTTCTGCATACTACCCCAAATGCTTTCGCGTACCACCGTTGGGAATCACTGCATTAGAGGATCATTATTATATTATCCCCTAATAATAAATTTTTCGGAAGAAATAAAGCAATTGTGGAGGGATAAATGTCACATGGTTTGGTTTTAAACTTACACAATTATTTTGCTTTTAGTACTGCGGAAGCCTATATTACGGGATAAATTTGAGATTGCAGATGACCGCGTCACTGAATAGGAAGAAAAAAATAAAGAATCGATTTTCCACCTGCAGCTGAGTGTTAAACCTGCGAGTCTCCAATATTGAATTTTATGAAATAATTACTTCTATATTGGCACCAGAAAGGGGATATTAGATCTTATACCAGCTTTAATAGACTTGATACCATTATTTATTTTAAACTAAAATAGACGCCCTGAAATGATGTTCATTAAATATTAAGAAAGGTGATATCCTGAGAACCACTCTCAGTTAAGTTGGCGTTTTAAAATCTAATATTATATAAATAAATTACTGAAGTATTCTATATTTAACTGTTGTAATGTCTGTTTTAATATAAAAGTTTACGTGTATAACGTCTATGTTTCAATTGATTACATTCAACTTTTTTGATAAAAATAATTGTTTTCTATTCAATTCCCCAGAATTTTGATGAACACTTTATAACTTGCCTAGTCTATAATTTTATTAATAAAAGATGATTATATTATCCACAAATGTCACAGAAGCAAATCCAATACAAATTATTGGATGATTTCCATGATTGCCCTTTTAAATCAAGAAACATTTTTAGATTAATTAATGAAAAGCAGATTTTCAAACGAGAACGAAGTAATTCCTTCCACATATTAAACTTTAGTACATTAAGATGTAACACATTTAATGGCATATATTGATTTTCGTTCAAATGATTTTATGGAAAATTAATGCACTTTGTTTCAACTCATTGGCATAAATTACTATTAAAGGATGATATTAAAGTAATGGTCTCCTCTCAATTTAATGCAGTAATAAAGGATCCACTGTCTGCATTTTCAATATACTATTAATATTTCGAAAGAACTGTACTTCTCTCAATTATGTTGAAATTAAATGTTAATTATGTTAGTCAAGTACACACACACACACACACAGATATACATACATACATATATATATATATATATATATATATATATATATATATATATATATATCAGTATTTTCAAGTATAAAAAACATAAATTGTGAAGAAATTTATAATTTCTTACAATCTCTACCATTGGCAGAGACTGACAGACCAGTTTTATACACTCATGGACAAAAAAATTAGCGCACCAAGAAGGAGTCGTCAAAATGAAACGAAATTTTACATACGTAATGACTACTTTGATATAAGTAAATGATAAGAAAATCAAAGAAAAATGATAATTTATTTCAGAGAAAAAGGCAAAAGAACGGAGGAGTTAATACTCCGTTGTACCCCCTCTAGCGCAAATGCACGATGCGATACGATCGGGCATTGAGTCATACAAGTTCTGTATGATGTCTCGAGACATTTCGTTCCATATTTGCTGTAACCTTGCCTCTAGTTCGTTCAAACTCGTGGGATGCCCAACTCGTCGTCCCAAATGATCCCAGATATGCTCGATTGGAGACAAATCTGGGGATCGGGCAGGCCAAGGAAGGGTAGTAACAGTGCGGAGACAGTCTTGTGACACCCTTGCCGTATGAAGCCGAGCATTGTCTTGTTGAAAAATGGCTCCTGGGAGCCGTTGCATGAGTGGCAACACATGTGGTTGCAGGATTTCATGAACATACCGCTGGGCTGTTATGGTGCCATGGAATAATACTAGGGGTGACCGTGTATTGTAGGCAATGGCACCCCATACCATCACATCAGCTGTGGGAGCGATGTGTCGCTGTACAGCAAAGGCAGGATTGAAGCGTTCACCACGGGCTCTCCACACACGAACACGATTGTCATCACTGCCGAGATTGAACCCGGATTCGTCGCTAAAGACGACCTGGTTCCATTCCGCTGCAGTCCAGTTTCCTCGTGTGCGGCAAAACTCCAAACGGAGGAGTCGATGGGTGGGCGTCAAGGGCAGCACACGTAATGGGCGCCGCGATACCAACTGTCCTTCAGCCAGGCGCCATCGTATGGTTCGAGAAGACACAGAGGCCCCTAGTGAAGGTGCTACCTGTGCCTGGATGACGGCCGATGAAGCATTTGGCTGTACGCGTGCATTTCTTACGATGTGGCGGTCTTCTCGACAACTGGTCTGTCGAGGGCGTCCTGAGCCTGGTCTTCGTGTACATGACATCTCTCGGGTCCACTGGTCCCAACACCTCCTCATAACACAATCAGAGCGGCCTAATTGACGAGCTACTCGCCTAGCTGACCACCCAGCTTCCATCATCCCGACGATTCTCCCCCTCTCAAACTGCGACAACTGCTTATATTGTTTTCGAACACGGCGTAATGGCATGTCTATCTCAGCTCTTCCTTTGTAAATAATTCAGGACACTCAAACAAGCTTTGGTTACCTGTTTTATACTCCACAGAGTACGATGTTCAACGCCCTCTACCGGCTATACGTAATGCGCAATCACGCTGCATTTCTAATCATTTGCATATCTCCCCGACATGTACCTTCATTGCAAGTTTCGTTACGATCCCGCAACTATTTCTTGGTGCGCTAATTTTTTTGTCCATGAGTGTATTTAGAACGAATTTTACGACTCTTAGATAAATAAAAATTATCTACATCAAGATACCTGGATGTCTGTCTATTAGAGTTATGTCGGTTTAAAGAGTTCTTCTCAAAATTTAATAAACAAGGAATGCGATATAGAGTGAAAATTTGCTGCATAAGTTTTAGAACCTTTTGGTGAATAGTTTAATCCTTCTTTTGTGATAAAATTGTGTCTAACTTGATGGTTTAATGGATAGGTAATTATTAACAATAATACCTTTGTTGTTGTTGTTGTTATTGCACATCCCCAAAGACTAGCAGGGCTATATCAGGTCCATGACATTGTACACCTTAAGGAAATCCAGAACCATCAATGGATTGGCAGCTAGATCCCGCATGGAGAGCCCCAGGCAAGCAAGAATATGTTCAGGGGAAGCCCGCTCAATAGATCACTTGGAGCAGACTTCAAAACACTTAGAACTCTTAGAATATGTGAAAGATCTAAAATGCCCGCTGAAAAGCGAGTAAGAATGCATTGATCTTGCCTATAGTAATACCTTTACTAATACCTTTAGGTGTACTAACAGAATCGTCTACAATCTCTTGTTAGCGACTTTCAGTTACCATAACGCTTTTAATCCATATACAGAACGCTAAAACTTTTTTAAAGAAAATCATCAGTCTTCGTCCATCAGTCTTCTTCATTAAGTCATGATAACATCTGATGCAATTTTTTCTCAAGACTTAGATCTTCAAGTAGATATAAGTCTAGACTCTAGATCGCCAAACCATCGATCGCGAGCTACAAGCAGCTCGCGGGGAAATTTTAGGTAGATCGCGATCAAGTTCAGGATGGCGAACCGAAAGTTGCACTACTCAGCTCAGGCCGATGAGTCACGAAAACAACTGAACTAGTGTAGGTTACTCCTGCGCAACTGTCATTCAGCGTCATTGTTGTTTGAGCGAGAGCCAGGTTATGTCTGTTATGCGTATCATGCGTACTTCAGATCAAGGTTATGTTTTTATTATTTTCGTGTGTATATCAAACATTTATTAATGTGTATAGTTTGATTTAATCTATTATACTAAACTTGGTTTGTTCTAATGATGGCGAGTTCAAGCAAAAAACCAAAAACCTCGAATAGGAAACCGATTACTTTTTTACCCCGGTAAAGGGCAAATGTGTGTGCTTACTTTGTAATGTATCAGTTAGGAAGAAAAGGAACATCGAACCTCATTTCAAAACCGTTTGCTCAGGGATTGAAAAGGATTTCCCACTGAATTCTGCGTTAAGGAAAGAAAAGGTAATGCAGTTAAAATCTCAACTAAATGCTAAACAATCTACTTTTTTCAAGACATTAGAAAAGAATAAGGCAGAAACTGAGGAATCATTCCAAGCTTCCAAAATGATCGTCCAAAATAAGAAACCGTACGAAGATGGTAAGTTAATCAAAGCTGCATTTTAGAAGCTGCAGATACATTATTTGACAATTTCAAAAACAAATCTGAGATAATGTCTGCTATTAAATCTGTACAGCTTTCTGCAAATACAGTAATGAGAAGAGTTGAAGCAATGATTTCTAATGTAACTTCACAACTTAAAACTGACTTTTATCGTTGCAGTTATTTTTCCCTACAACTTGATGAATCAACTGATATAGTTGATACAGCTCAGTTGGCCATTTTTGTAAGAATGGCTTTTGATGATTTTGAAAAAAGAGAAGAGCTGGTAAAAGTTGTACCACTTACAGGACATACTACGGGACAGGACATATTTTTAGCATTTAAAAGGCAATTCGACTCTGAACATATTCCTGTAAAGAAGTTGGTGGGCTTAGAAACTAATGGAGCTCCTGCGATGGTAGGTGGGGAGAAGGGATTCATTGTCTTGTGTCGTAAAGACAACAGGTTTCTGAAATTTCTGACATACCATTGTACTGTAATACACCAGCAGTCATTATGTGGAAAGTTCTTAAGTATGACCAATGTAATGAAAACAGTCGTAAAAGTAGTAAATAAAGTGAGGGCACTGACTGAAGAGTTAGATTTCCAGTATGGTGATCTATTGGTTCATACAGAAGTTCTTTGGCTTAACAGAAGCAGAGTTTTGCAACGCTTTACCAGTATGACGTTTTTTAAAAATAAGTACAGAAACAGACTGACTGGTGAAAATTTGGACAACTGCATTCGAATGGCAACTATGACATACTCACCTAACATTAAAAAAATTGTTGATGACAAAAAAGAGTCCCATCCTTCTTATTAAACTTAATTAGTCAGATGAAAAAATTTTTGTTCTTACACTTCTTATTAAATTCTTTACAATATAAACAATTTTATTTTAAGTGTGATTTAGAGAAAAAAATTGTCCTGGTTTCTTTTGGTAGCTCACAGTAAGATTTACGAACAGTATGGTTGCTCAGTGGCTTCAAAGTTTGGTGACCACTGGTCTAGAATATATTGTCCGACTTAGTCAGACTATATTGTACCTTTTCTATCAGAGAGTTGGTTGAGGTAAAAAAATTCTATAGTGAATGAAATTAAGGAAGTAGTTTCATTTCGCTTAAGATAGTGTTTTTAGACGGAAAATTAACGACAGTTTTGCCTCTTTATATATTATCCGGATATTGTATTGCTATTGTGCCATCCTCAGGGAGCATGATTCACAATTTGTATATAAGATATTCAGGTTTGTGTTATTTATCTCTCCTATCTCTAAATTAGAAAATTTTCATGTTGGCTGGGGTAAATTTAATTTTAAGGGGGAATTACTTTAGAATACTTTTAGAGATTAGTAGGCATTTCTATAAATTTTAAAAGAAATTAAATTTCAAACCTTAAAGTCGTAACATTGTAAATATTTAGTGTAAACCTTTATTAATTTTCACTGAAAACAAATAATGCTCAAAAAAGTGCATGCGAAAAGTCTTCGGTAAACATTATAAAACATAAAATTAAAAATATTACCTGGGTTGAAACTTACTAAGCGATTTTATTTCACTAAATTTACTTGACACAAGGACTACTTTTGGCATATATATGACAGAAGATTACTCATTAGGGAACAACAGTTATACATTTAAATCTACGGCAGTTTTTTTAGCCCCTGTAGTTAACTTTTATCTATCATTGGTAAAAACATATTTTATAAATAAATTAAGGGATGTACATTTAGGGAAGTATGAATACATTAAGTGTATATGCACTCTTTTTCTGAATCTATCAGATTGTGTCTCGATGACGTTTGTGAGACATCTTGGTTGGTTTAGAGATGTTATTTCAGAGTCAGTCATTATTAAGAATCAAATGAGATGTATATATTAAATGCTTATTCATTTGAAGACCTTAAAAAGGATCTTTCAAAGGTTTTATCCCTAAAGCCCATTCTCCATATTTCACAAATCTCAGTGTGAACTAGCAAACACTGCTGTTTTGTAAATATTTGGACCTTTGACTAACTTCCTAAACTAATGAAGCCTGTCATCATTGAATTAATGATATTTTCTGAAGTCCTTTCATAATGCGCTTCTGTTATGGGCTCTAAGTGATAATGTGACTGGATATTCCTATGTGCCGAAGGTAATTTGCCTTCAGTGATGAGCATGCATAGCATAATGAGGAATAACGTTATCTTTCTTAAATTGTGCTAATTTCAGAAAACTTTCTTTTTCTACAAAATATTAATTAAGATCTAGAAATTTAAATTAAGACTAGATATTAATTTATATTTTAAAAATTATAAATAATGTTTTTTAACGTTAATAACATTCAGACTCTTAGGAATACACAAAGGAGGAAAAAAAATGGTTTTCATATTTATATTGCGCACAAAGGTAATGAAATGAATCTCGCTTTAGCATCTGCAAAGTATTAAGTTTTTTTTTGTTTTAAATAGTCCAAATGTTTTGACAATTTATCAGAAAACCATTTTTTAATGTAAATTAGAAAACTGTTCCTAAGTATACTTTCTAGGATTGTATAAACCCTAATTTTGTGAAACAGAATCAAATTTTGGGCAAGAAGGGATGCCTAAATTTTTTTGATGAAGAAGTATATAAATGACAGAATAAACCACGAATGAATGAAGACTTAATATTTTATCCAAAAAAGTTGGGGTTTTGGTCTTACTAACATAGCAACTGTGTATATTAAAGGAGTATTGTACTGTAACTTTGAGTTACTATATTATTCAAATCATCCTTAACTGGACATTTTCTAGCCTTAAATATAAACCAATATTAATACTGTTATTGAATATCAGTTGAATATTTATTTGTGGCAATATGAAAAATATCTGACATGATTAGTGCAAGAAAATAAGTAGTAAATACTTTTCCAAGCAATTCACTTCAAGAAGGAGGGACAAAATATTTTGGAAGATTTGTAAAATTTAGAGAACTTTAAAGTTAACTGTTATAGTATTAAACAGTTTTTTCAAATACTTTACCCAAAAGAAACATTTCATCTCTTCTTTTTAACAACAATGATTTTCAAACGATTGTTCACTATGGAGTTGAAATAAGTCTGTAATCTATAAGTGATTGAAAGTATTTATGAATAAACGTATAAGAAGAGTAATGCTTACACAAGTAATATCGTAGGAGAAATCTTATGTATTTTGTGTGATTTGTCGTGTTATTTTCTGTCTGTGTTTAATTACATACTTTAAATACGCTCTAGAGTCCCTTCTTAGTTTTATCAAAAGCCTTTTTTTATTTCCATTACCCCTATTTAAATTGAATTATTTTCTAATTTTATACTACTTTAAATTAAGAAAAAATAAAGAATCGATTTTCCATCTGCAGCTGAGTATTAAACCTGCGAGTCTCCCATATTGAATTTTATAAAATAATTATTTCTATATGGGAACGAGAAAGGAAATATTAAATCTTATATCCACTTTAATAAACTTGATGTCATTATATATTTTAAACTGACATAGACGTCCTGGAATGATGTTCATTAAATATAAAAAAAGGTAATATCTTGAGAGCCACTCTCAGTTAAGCTAGCGTAGTAAAATCTAATATTATATTAATAAAATACTTAAGTATTATGCATTTAAATTTTGTTTAAATGTTGCATTTTAAGTTTACATGTATGAAGTCTATATTTAAACTTAATACATTTAACTCTTTTGACTAGACATAATTGCAAATTAGAGAAAAACAAGGGTTTATATAAGTTACATTGATAGATGCTATATCCACTGCTGGCCATTAAAAGTGCAACACCATGAAGGAGGGATGATACAAACATCAAAGTCACACGACAGGAAGAAAATGCTGGGATATGCAAATGATTAGCATTTAAGCGCAGGGGAGGGGGGGAGGCATCTCAAACTCTGTATAAAAGGAAAGTTACTCAGCGGATTTCTCTTTCGGAAATCGCATTTGAATGTTGATTGTTTGAGAGAAGATCGTGATATGCCGTGTATAAGAAGGAGAAACGATTACCAGCATGTCTCCGAATTCGATAGTGGCAGGATCGTGGCCTATCGAGAGTGCGGTTTATCGTTCCATGATATTGCTACTCGCATTGGTCAGAATCCAACGACTGTCATGCGAATATCGAATCGATGGGTTCAGGAGGGTTATACTGAACGCCATGTAGGATCTCAACGGCTTACCGCCACTAACGCCCGAGAGGACAGACATGTTGTCAGGTCGGTCTTGCAGGATCGTACAGCCACGTAAAGGACCTTGAGTCTGGTCATGGGCTTGTTTACAGCACTACAAGTATCCGCACGGACAGTGCGACGACGTCTGGAGCAGCACAAACTGTCTGCACGGTCGACCATTATTGTGGCACGGCGACCATTATGCGGCGCCGCAGCATAGAGACGCACGGCGACAGTGGCGGACGACAAAACCGGATACAGGAGTGGCAACACGTCGTCTTTTCAGAACAGTCCCGGTTCTGCGTGCTGCATTATGATGGAAGTATCTGTGTCTGGAGGCATTGAGGAGAACGCACGTGGCATGCTTGCATTCGATATCGTCATACGGGCCCTGCACCTGGTGTGATGGTATGGGCACCCATTGGATACACGACACGAACACCTCTTGTTCGCGTCGTCGGTAATCTGAACAGCCAGCGTTACATTTCTCGGATCTTAAGGCCGGTGGCTGAGCCCTAACTTCGAGGCCTCGGAAGCGTCATCTTTCAACAAGATACGCAAGACCGCATGTTGCCCGTTGTGTCCTGACTTACCTCGACACAGAGGATGTTCGACTGTTGCGGCATAGACTTGAAGAAGCATGGAACGACTTGCCCGTATCTGCCATCCAAGCCCAGTTGGACTTGATGCATAACCGGGTTTGAGCCGTTTTAGCTGTCAGAGGCGGCAGCTGTGTGCACTAACTACGAACCCTGTATACCCCCAAAGCACCTACAAATTTAACCATGTTTTCTTCCTACTATGTTGTATTTGTAAAATAAGTAAAGTTTTTATATTTGCTTTCAATCTTGGTGTTGCAATTTTAATGGCCAGCAGTGTATATAAAAAAGTCACAAGTATGACGTATTATTGACGTCTAAAATTGACTTATATACGTATGTTTCAGAGCGCCGTCTACGTGGTGTAGTGGTTATCTTTGTGAGCTTCCACACAGTTGGCTTGGGTTCAAATCCCGAATAAAGCTTGGTTCGTTACCGTGTTGTCCCCTCATATGGAACAATACTGCTCACCTAAAAGATGCTTCCGTATTAAAACGGCCAGCAAGACTTTACGGTGAAGAACAAAAGGTGAATGTCTCAAGAAAGACACCTACGCATTAGAAAAAAAAGTTTCGGAACTGATAGTTACACGTCAGTATTAAATGAGAGTACAAAGAAAAATAAAAGTAACCAGATAATTGTTATAGCTCACTTCTTACTTTTAAAGAAAAGCTTTTAGGAATACAACGGTAAAACTATAAACATTTTGTGTCTTTTTTATTATTATAATACTGTTGTTCTCACAGAAGTACGAAAGAAATTGCCTCGGAGCAAAAAGGTCTGAAATTTCACATTAGGATGATAAACCTAATGTAGAAATACCGCTAAGCCAATTACTGACACACAGAACAATTGAATCATCAAAATTCTGTGAACCGCTTAATAGTAGAGTTATATTTCTTTGTTCTGCGGAAAGTTGATCACTTCTTGTATAAAAGTTCTTAACGATCCTTGAACTCTCCAACTTAAACAGGAAAGTTGAAGTAATTTGGAGGGTGAATGATTGATTGAATACTTAGAAAGAATTTTAAAAGAAGGGCTCAGAAGATAATACCATAGGTATATAATGTAGTAGTTTTAGATATTATTCTTTTTTAAAACCCTTAATTAATCGGTAGTAGTTACCTAATCATACCTAATATCATTTTAAGCTTAAATATCACTCTTTAAGTAACAAAAACTATCAAGTTTTACGACACTAATTACCCTTGTAGCAAAATTACGATTTATGTTCAAAAAACCTTATTTGGCTGCAGATTTATAACTTTTGTACTAAATAACTATTGTCAGTTTAACTACCAAATAACTGTTGACAAAATCGACGAATACATTTTTGAGCTTTCTCCTCACGCCTCAAATATGATAGTCCATTTTGTGCTCCTTCTTAATGAATAAATATGATCCGAAGTATAGTTAAAATCGATTTATTGGTTGAATTCGCCAAGGAGTCAAACATACTGTGTACGGCTGTTACATTGGTAGAATTAAAACAGTAGCGTCAACCCCCGTGCCTAATCTAATCATACATTTTGCATGGTCAGAGGCACTGAGAGATTTTGAACGGAGAGAGAGTGGAAGAGTGAAACTTGCTATGAACCACATAGTCAAAGTTTTCTCCTTCTATTGCTTCCTAAGCTCAGTCTACAACCCTGACGGCATCAGCATAGTTCTTGAATGAATAAATAGAAAAAATACATAAAGAATAATTACCCCAGGATGAAAATAAAAAAAATAAGATCTTACAATGGGTTTCGCAGACACCCTCCCTAGATTTACGCAAGTAAAATGAGGAACTAATACTAGACGGAGTGCTTACAGCTTATATTCAGTTAAAAAGTATTTCGACATCTGCGATGTGCACTTCCAAAATGAACCAATAAAAGCAAAGGAGAGAGACTAAACAGACAGGAAAAGCAAAACTACCCCAGTGAGAAAATAAAAATCAAGGGAGTGAGTGCACTGTGCGTTACAACGTATAGTTTCTTTGTAAGTTACTTTTAAGAAAACTACAATACATTGCTTATAGACTTTATAGCTGAAAGCTATTTCTTGTTTTTACTAGAAATTTATGTGAATGTTTATAACGTTTCTTTCAATATCCATTCTTTTTACACATGCACACAAATGCGATATAACTCGTAAAACTACATGAAAACAATCTTCAGCACCTCTTTCAATGCATTAGGTTAATCAGTATCGAACAGACATCATATCTTTAAGAAATTGAATGGGATAGGTTCATTTTGGAATTAATGTTAGGAGCGTTATTCACTGTTAAGAAAAAATTTTGGAAGCTCATATGGTTTCTTTTACTTAAGGTAAGGGACCTTCGAAGACGGGTATCAAGATTGTTTTAGAAGTTAAACGTATTTGGGAAAAACACCACATTAGTTCAAATACTCGTAATCGTATCATCATATTACCAGTGATGTCACAAATTAAAGTTTTCTGACGGTAGTGGGTTCAGAAAGGCACGTACCCTGATGATAGCATCTAGTCAAAGAAAGCAAATGAATGATATATTCGAGCTAATTCTGTAACCACTCAAATGACACAAAAACATCTCTATTAATCCTGCATGATTATATATTTTAGTCTAAAAATCCTAGTAAATGAGCACGGAAAATCAATTTATAGCTTAATAACAGCGTATTCTAAACGTATATAATTGTATATATGTGGGGGCGTTGGCAAAGACAGTAAGCCCGTGACCTAAACATCTCTGGTTCAATGCTGGCCGCTGACAAATCCACTGCTGTGTACGTTAATGGCGGCTGGTGCACGTAATATCTGTCGTGGCTGCAAAGTCCTCCAAGTTCTCAAACTTACCTCTGGGGTGCTGGGTCAAGTGTATCGGTCTCGGCATTTGTCTCGGTTCTAAATTACGGTATCGGCCTGCACGGGGTAATGCCGGCCGCCTTTACGGCACCCTCTTCAATAAATGACCTGCAGTCTCGGGATGTGAATTAGGGCGTCCGTCCACATTCGATGTTGACCACAACTGGTCTGGTGTCCGCGAGACTTCCGGAAATTCATATTCAGGGCGAATGCTTAATCTGCAATAGCCTCCGCATTATCACCAACAACAATATAATCATATATATATATATATATATAATTGTTTATATGTTTAATATATAATGCTAAAAATTAAAGAGGCTTTGTTAAGTTATATAATACGAGATGTAAATAGCGAAGATGAATAAAAATATTTTTAAGGATTTCTTGGCTGGGATAACATTTAAAGGAAGAAAATATAAATGAATTAAACTATTTTTCTCCGGTTAAGGATATCTTAATGAGTTTTAATGCAGCTCATGAGTTATTTACTTAGCTTTTTTATGTAGTTTTTTAAACAGTGGTCCGATTAGAATTAATATCTCTAAAATCTGAACCATCACAAACTTACGATTGAAATTTTGAGTAAAATCTTATTTTACAGTTTTAAGTAATTTGTCTAAATTTACAAATTAAAAACTTTATTATATTGCATCAAACATTTATTAAAATCTTTAACAGGAATACTTCAGTATCTAATTTCAGATATTCCTTTTCATAAGCTCTGAAATATTTTAAATTGAATGTATGCTTACTTACAATCGATGATTTAATGTCCATTAGTTTTGTACCTAAAATCCTTACAACCGGAACATAACTCATCTGATAATGTTACTTCGTTTTCGTAATTGTATAACCATAGACCATATTTTGGCGAGATAGTCATTTAATTAGAGTAATTGAAACAAGTCTGTATCTTCAAAATGGGCGCAAATAAGTTGAATATTATGTTGTTACTTTCAAGAATATAAAGGATATAATGAATTCTATTTCATTACTTAAAAAGGAATCGACTTCAGTGAAAGATACATATAATTTAATAAAATTTTTATCCATAAATTTTAGGATGTATGAACATAAACTTTCTGTGTTAATTCTCCATGATACCTGTTTATCACTGCTAAAGCTTAGTGTCAAATTATTCTCTCAGATTATTATTGTATAGTACCTTAAACACATTTTATAACTTTACTTCGTTTATGTAATTGCATAACCATAGACGATATTTTTGGTAAAATAGTCACTCACTTAAGGTAATTGAAACAAATCTAGATAAGTAAATTTAATGCAACTTAAAGCAGATCCTATGTACTTAGATTAATCACTTGTATTCTTCTCATCTTCCTACATTACCTCATTTTCAGACAAACTATGATTTAAAAATTACTCTAGGGAACAAAGGAAGGTTTAACATATAAGAATATCTCCTGTTAGTTAATAGCATTTTTATGGTTTTCTCTTTATGGTTGATTTTAATAAACAGAGATGTTTTTAGATTGTAAGGTTTACATAAGATTCGATTCACAAGAATCGAACTTTTAAGTGACTAAATTAAAGAAGCCGCTTGAGGTATGCAAAATTCAAGGCATACGCGGTTGGTATAAATACCAAGCAGCTAGATTAAGAAGTCGAAGTAGTGTTAACGAAGTGAAAGGAAGTGTTGAGGGAGGAGCTAGGTTGATGCTAACCTACGCGAGTTCTTGTTAGGCCCAAAGTTTACGTAGCAGCTCTGCTGGTTGACTTTCAAGTATTGAGAGTATTGAAAACTGTATTTTCTTGCAAAGTATCTATACAGGAATAATATCCTTTGCATGAATGTTATATACACTCGTACTACTAGTACTCTGTAGTTATATTGAAAAGCAAATTTATGTGCAAATTTATAATAAACATTTTTATTAATTTAGAACTGTGTTTGAATCTTATTTAAACACAGTGCCACTTCAAATTATATACACCCAAAGTTAAGGGTAAAGAATTGTGAATTCTCTATAGGATCATATCTATAATAATTCCTAGCAATATGTATGATCACTTAAATTAGTATATATGTTGCTGTCCTAATTATAAATAGACTTTTCTTTATCAAATTCATTAGAAAATTAAAAAATGACTTTTCAAAAGCTTGAAAACAAGCTTATATGAGCTTACTTTGTTTCTTCCGAATTGATTAATTTTACAGATAAAATTCGGTAGCAAATTATAACTAGATTATATTTTATTGCCTACTAGTTTACTAGAAAAATCATATGTCAATTAGCATGCAATCAAAAATTGGTGAAATTAATTTATAAACAAGCAGTTCAGCCATGTCAAGAGTTTTTAAATAATGCGTCCTATTTGTAGTTTTGCATTCATAAATCTTTTCTTTTCTAGAAAATAAAATAAATCAACTGGCATATGAAAAATTAATTTGTGGTTCAATGCATTAAGAGGATAGAATCTTAGCGGATCATTCCTGAGTATTTCATACTGAAAACTAGACCGGGAAACGGGACAGTTACGCTATAAAATACATCTTTATAATTCACAATAATGCAGCAAAGTATTTGCAACTAGTAACATGTGTTCACAATATTTGTTCACTATATGATTTCCTGCATTGAGACACTCTTGTTTCATATTTGCTAAAATTTCCTTTTTCTGAGTTTAAAATTCTTCATAAAGCAAATTTTCTTAAAGAAATGCGCGAAATGTCCTAAAGCTTGTCTCAAGTTACCACAAGAAAGTGGGTCTAATGTCAAAGGAGAAACTGACATATATCTTTTCAAATAAGATTTATTTTACCTTACATGACTTTATATCTGAATGAAGTTGACAGAAATTTTCTGCCATGTGAAGAATGAAAAAAGATCCGATAAATATATTGACTTTGATGTCGATTTCAAAAACTGAAAAATTCGGATCCCTATGAGATAAAAGACTAAAAAAATAGTATTTGAGCTCTAAAAAAGTTTGAATATGACATTCATAAATTATGTAAAAAAAGCTTGATGAAAACCACTGGAAAATGTAGTTTTAAAGGCATATAAAGATGAGCGTATTTTGAAATAGCAATTTAACGTGAAAAGCATATATTAAGAAAAATATTTAATTCAATAGTAATTCAAAACAACCTTATCCTTTTTTGATTAACGTAATTTCTTCTAGCTATCCAAATCTGCAACTCCATATCAAAAACACTTAGGTCAACTGGTTTTCCTTAATAATTAGGTTTGGCAAATTTTATTTCCTTTTGTGCTTGAATTTAAATAATCCATGATCTTAGTCTCAAAAATTTCATTTCATTCAGTCGTTCGGTGTTTTATTTTATTTAACTCTTAACCATTTTAAAAACATTTGTTACACAAAAGTAACTTTTGTTTTCAGAGATTTTGCTTCTGAAACAAATATTTAAAATAAATTCTATGATCGTATAAAAAATAATTCAGGACACTGATATGGCTTTAAAATAAATTTATAGCTTTTATTATATTTATAGAATCAAACGGCACTTATAAATGTTAATTTGAAACACATAATCCTAAATATCTTTTAAATAATGCTTCAAAACCCATTTTCACCTTTAAAATCACAAGAACTCTAATTTATTTCACAGTTACGACAAAAACGAAATAAATATTGATTTTATATCCACCCTGTCAGGAAATTTCATTTTTGGTCAAGGGCAATTCTGTTTATCTGGGTGGCCTTAAGTGGATTTTTCTCGAGAATTTTTAAGCATTTTTTATTACATTATTAAGCATGGGATGTTTATTCTCCCACTTCCTCCAACTCAAACAGTTTTAGCGCTTGCAAGATAGAATATTTAGATTTTATGAATAAATTTTGTTTAGTTTCTTTTATGTACGAGTTTGGTTGATGTAAATGTTTGAGAAGATAATCTTTCTATACGCAATTTTAGTTTAGGGTTCATTTCCTGAAATAAAGTCTTATAATTTATTTGAAACTAGTATAAAAGAATACTTCTTCTCTTATAAGTTATGTCAAAGTTCTGATTTCTACAAAGCATCTGTGTAATCTCTCGCTAATATTTCAACTCCGATTTACATTTTTATACTTATGCAAAGAAATAAAAAATTATACACGTAATAATCATATTTATTTATTTATAATAAGAGGAAATATATATCTGTAATTTCTAAATTTTCAGTGAATTATATCTTTACTGATTCGCTAAACTTCTTTTTATCTTCTGTTTCTGTTTCCTTTGAAAATACATATATTTTCAGACGCAAAATTTCACACGCACCTTCACTCTGAATATTGTGAACAGTAAAAAATAGGTTGCTTTGGGATTCTTTGGAAATTCATGCAATAATCAATTTTATCCTCTTAAGCCATGGGGTTTACGACAGAAACCGTTTCAAATGGTGTAGCAGGCATATTGATTCATGCGTGGGAGTAAAACCCTATCATCGGGAAAATTAAACACTCAACATGATATTCCTCTGCAATCACTACTTTGTCAGTCCTTTAGCAAGAAACAGAAGTTTTGTAGGTAATGAGAGAGTTCAGGACTCAATTTAACATTCGGACCTAGCTAGATGAAATCAAGCTGTTGTAAAGCTTACAATATGCAGCTTCATTAGATCAGACTGAAAGATTGTATCTCTCCGTGGATTAAAACGGCTCAAAGAGTATAGAAAAGGCTGTTACATAATTACCTAATTGCGTTTTAAATTAACAATCCCTTGTAGCTGTACCCAATTCCAAATTGACACAATACTCTACATACCCCTAATACTTCACAGGGCATAGAAATTTGACATCTAGCTTTACAGAATATTAGATGATTCTTTGATTTTTCCAGTGGAGAATTTTACGGCTGATATTTCTGTAGAAAACTGAAAAGTCGACTCAGGCCATATCACCCTTCGTTATCGAGCTTCAATCCTGTCTAAGCGGCCCCTTTACCAGTTGTTTCTTTGGCTAAAATGATTTCAATATGGGATTTCTCTTATTCCTGCTTTGGACATGTTCCTGTCATGTTTGCTTTGGCCATCAATTTTTTGAGCCACAGATTGATCTATAGGTTTATAATTTCAGTACTACACCTTCTAGGAAAGTACCAGGCGTTCTTGACGAGGCGAGGCGAAACTTGATTTTTCCATTTCAGCTCGATGGATTTTTCAAGCCAGAAGTTATTGGTTGTTTGGTACTGCCGCACCCAGATGCAATAAAATCAGCTTCCTCAATGTGCAGAAGAAAACTCCTGATCACAAACACTTTCATAATGTTTTCGCTCAACTTGCCGAAAAGTTGATCAATTTCATAATCCGTGGAAGATCTTAGTGAGAACCTCCAATCCTAAACGCTGTCTTGCAATTTTCTATGAGTTCTCACAAACATAAAGCTTTAAATTTAACCTTTTTTCACATTCTGTCCACTGTGCAGGAAATAATGTGAAAAATCAGCATATACAGCCATACGATTTCTGCCTAAAGGCGTGCACTGGTAAATTTATAGCCTCAGAGCTTTCTGAGAGGAGTAATGTTTCCAGTCGTGAAGTAAAACGCCAATTGTTTCTACAGTGTATTTCTGTAAACCATAGTTAAAACAATACACTTTGTTAATTTTGTATCTTTTTAAACACTAACGAGACCCTTTTTCTCAGCGTTATAACAACATTTGCAGGGTGATTGCCCTTATTGTCTCGGTTAAAGTACATACACATAGGGAGAGAATTTTTTCTCCCATACTAGAAAATTGCTAAATTTATAAAGAATTATTATCCGTTGAATTCTTATTTTATTCCTTTTTACAATTTACTGTTAGTATACTTTAAGTTAACTATCTAAAAATTACTATCGAGTAAAAAATTGGATGAACAATGATTAAGTCTTAAGGAACAACTTCTGTGGTAAGGCAAAGTACAGAATGTAGAAAAGAGTTTGAAAATAACAATATGGATTTTCATTTTTAGTCTCCTCTAAAATACAAAGTCTTGTGGATGCTTGAACGAAGAGTAATAGATTAAAATGTAATATAATTTTAGCTCTTTTTTTATCCGGTACTTTGACATTCTGCGAGATGAATAGGCTTGCCTCAGAAACCTATATTTTGAACGACACACTTCTTTCATCCGAATCAATAATATTTAATATTGATATCAGCTATGTCATTATTGAGTTTTAACTTGAAACTCAGAACAAATTATCTAAAAGAATGAAGGAGCTCGATTTAAGTGATCGAATTTTCTTTTTATAAAAATATGCATAGTGCAAATGGTTATAATTATAATACAGAATGTATTGCACTGTTGAAGAAATGTGTGGGTTTGTGAGTAAAAAATAACATAGTGGCAAACGAATTGATCCTGTTTAATATGGTTTCAAGAAGGAGTTTAAACACATGCCCACGGTTAAATCGTGGTTATATAATTTAAGAATTTACTTATTTTATTATTAAGTTAAAGCATAATGCAGAACTTCCAAAACAAAGGAAATAGAAATGAACACTAAGAAAATAGTAAAATTTTAATCAAATTTATATCATTTTGCTATTTGCAGAACTTTTTCAACTTCATTCAACTTTATTGTTCAACCGTTCTGCATTGCGTATCACTCATAGTAATAGCATGGAATACGTTCGCGCATTTCAGTGGAGTCTTCAGTGAAATTTAATCAAGCACATATATTTTTTTAAATTTTGTATTTGTAGATCACCAGCAGTGTTTTTTTAATTAGAGATATTCGGAAGCATTAAGTTCAAACTTCCTTTTAAGCTGTGAAAGTAAAACAATTTCTTAGGAATATTTTTAAGAAAAGCAAGTTTATGAAAATTATTCTTTGTGAATCGAGGATATGAGTAGTGTAATCCGAAAGAAAAAATTTCTTATCGTTTTAGAGGTTCTTTCATACTTTAGGTTACATAACTTAGCAGGATAATAGAAAATAAACGTATTCTGAAGTTTATTTATTTCAATTTTTGAAGATAAAAGTTATCCCGGATTTCACGTTAACATGCTCTTCAATAAATGTATTTTTATCCATAAATATTCATTGCGCTATAAATCCTTTCTTATAAAATTTTGGCAAATAATCTAGCAGATTTCTCGCTATATTATGTAAGACAGGAGATTTTGCTGCTTCCAAAGGTTGCAAAGATAAAAAAAAATAAAGCTGAATGAATTAACAATTAGATTTATAAAGGACTCAAGAGTATACCAAAGAACAGTATTTCTTATGAAAAACTCACAACAGGAAAATATAAAGATGATCTAGACTGTGATCCCAACATGTTAAAGACTTTATTCTCATATCTTATTTCTATATATTCACCAATTTAATTACATAGCCGATCACGTTATACAGTATCCGGTATTCGTGCTCGCATCTTAAACGAACATCATCTGAACTACACTCGCATCGAAGAATATAGCATATACTTACTAGTTTATTTTTCCCTTTATACATCGCTCTGCTGGAAATTCTAGCTCTCCGAAAACTTCCTAGCTAGCATATCCTAGATCATCCATACTCAACCTTTATCTGTCTCGGGCCGCAAGCATATCTTTCCTACGTTACGCGGGCCGCAAAATAGTACACTAAATCTCATAATATATTAATGTAAAAAATAGAACTCAAAACCTAAATGTATTCAAACGTTCATTTAAATGAGTGTATAAAACATTATAATGAGTGTAGTTCAGATGATGCGAGTGTAGTACATGATCTGAACTACACTCGCATCGAAGAATATAGCATATACTTACTAGTTTATTTTTCCTTTTATACATCACTCTGCTGGAAATTCTAGCTCTCCGAAAACTTCCTAGCTATCATATCCTAGATCATCCATACTCAACCTTTATCTGTCTCGGGCCGCAAGCATATCTTTCCTAAGTTACGCGGGCCGCAAAATAATACACTAAACCTCATAATATAATAATGTAAAAAATATAACTCAAAACCTAAATGTATTCAAACGTTCATTTTAAAATGGGTGTGATTCTTTTTTTAATGTTGACCCAAACTTTTGACTATTTTTGACAAATCAGATTTGTAGTTTCTACATGCTACTCTCAACAGGTCATCGAGGTAAAAATTAGTAAACCGATATCGATATATGATCTTCGCATACTCATTTTGGAAATAGATTATTCACAAAGATACGTTGATGCGAACAATGTGATTAGCAGGTGACACATTTTTGTACAGTTTTGTATTTTTTAGACACTCATTTCCAAAATTATGTTTACAAAAGAACCTGTCTGATAATAAATGCGAGTATTTCGGGCCGCATATAAAAGCTTGGTGGGCCGCATGCGGACAGCGGACCGCAGTTTTTGTACTCCTGACCTAGACTATTTTTCACGCGTCTAGGTGAAAGCTGTATTTGGCCTAACGAGTATTTTTTCAAAGGAAATTATTATTTTGCATTTGGAAATAACGTTTGTAAGAACTTTAAGAATTCTCAATACATTAAACGGGCCAGAGGTTGCATAACATAGAGCAATATTTCAATAATGATCTTAAGAAACATAGGTACAGGTTTATTTGAAATAAGATACCAAAAGTATTGGTTTCAATAGATCTAAAAGGAAACAAAATCTAAAATATCTAAATATAAATTTTATTCAAAAACATTTCAAAAGGAGCACTTTAAAATCAAAGTCCTTGTATAATCTTAATTTTTTTTCTCTTCGAGACACTTAAGATTAAATAATAAAATTACAAGGATTGTGTGAACTTATAATACATACTAATACTCAACTCTCTTAAACTCAAAGTACTTCTCCATGATTTATTTTATTTTACCTTTATAATGATGCAGTTTTTTTAAGTGAAGATTGAAAACAATATTTACATTTTTTCCCCTTTTGATCATAAATAATATGTTTCAAATTTTTCCTATGAATTCAAATGTTATTATTATCAGACATATTTTTTAATCTCAAGTACTTTTGCTCAGTTATTCGTTTCTATAAAGACTAGCTGTGAAAAAATCGAAAAGAAGTAAAAGAAGGCGACTTAATCCCTAGACAGGAAACCGCAAAAACGGAAAGAAAGTCAATAAAGTCGGAACCTCTATAAGAGGAAAAAAAAGGAATGATTTCGTTTCTAAAACCATTTTCATGTGACACCCTGCCGAAAGCTTAAGTTAATCCTCTTAATGGATTATTAGCCAGATTAGTTACTTTATATGGTATATTTTCGAATAAAAATCTCAGACATTGGAAATATTTAGATTTATGTGTCTTATGTAAATTTAGCTATCTAGTTACTTTAGATGTATCGCATTGCTTTTTTTAAAGTCATTAATCAGTTTTATTTCAATTTTATTTACTGTTGAAAACTTTTGAAAACTTTAACAAAAACTTTATACTACTCCCATTTGATTGAGAAAGAAAGCGGCAAATTTTTGATCAAATCTAGGCATGACTGAGCTCAGCAATCATGCCTAGCCAGCAATTGGGACACCAACAATCGAGAGTTCACAGGCAATTTGAGAAGATAGTGTACATAGTTTAGATAGATAGATAGTTTATATATGATATGCACACATCACAAATGTACTGTTGGTACTTGCAGTAGCGGGTATGCTTAGAAGATCCCCGCGAAATGGAAAAATCCACGAATATCTCCCCACCCCAAAACACAAATTCCTTAACCACATTCAACGAGCATTAAAATGTTAAAAAAAATACTGCATCTAACACACGGAATATTTTATAAACTTAAAATTTAATTATCAGAAAAACAGGATAACACAGAGATATTTATTTTATACTACTGTATACGACACATACGACGCCCGGTTCCGTAGTGGTGAAAAGCGTCGAGCTGCTACGTCATAGGTCCAGGGTTCGACCCTGCGACTGGGCAAGGTCGACTCAGCCTTTCATCCCTTAAGTGGGTCGATAAAATGAGGACCAAGCATACTTGGGAACTAAACTCTGGGGGTCCCACGTCAGGTTGACCACCTGACTGAGACATATGTTGTATGGCACCCCACGCCCAAGGTTAACAAAGCGGAGATGGGCACCTCCGAACCTGGTCCACAGCAGACTGTTGCGCCATGAGTTTAGATTTAGTTTAGTTTATATATGATATGCACACATCACAAGTACAGTTTGTGATGTATTACAAACACGTCATTTCGGTTACAGAATAGTTATTAATGTCATTAAAAAGCTATAACAACCATACTCAGTTGATTGCATGGCAGTGAAGTGATGTATTTACACTTCAATTATTTGAATACAGTCGAACCCCATTATAGCGAACCCGGTATATAACGAACTCATGGATATAGCGAACGAAATTTTTGGTCCCGCTGTTTTCCCATTGTACGTAATTTAATTAGTATTGTTTCAGTTTAATCCAATCGATTTTAGTCGATTTAATTCATTAATGATCATTTTTAATAGATTTTATCATTTTTAATACATCATTATTGAATACACATTGCAATTAATGAGTTATACATGTTTTGAACTCTAGCATTTTTTTAACGATTCGGGTATAGCGAACCACCAGATAAAGCGAACAAAACCTTTGGTCCCTTGAAGTTCGTTATAACGGGGTTCGACTGTATAGCAATAGCAACGAAGTTGATAAAAATCCTATTTAGTGATGGTAAAGCAGCAAAAAATCAAATCCATGATTGTCTTATGTCTGTACTATTAAGCTTGCTAAGCATTCGACTGTATTTTGTACCATTTCATTCCACAGAGATAGACAGACAGGACTTGAAACAAAATGTGGTAATTTTGAGTATTTGTGGTGTGTCTAAGTAAAGAGATGTGTTTGGTATTTTTTTATTACAAGTCGGTCTCGAAGTAACGTTGTGGTAGCGTGCTGGCTTGCGGTGCTGAGGGTGCTCGGATCGAATCCCGACATGCGCCATTAAATACCTCCGTGTCTAGGCTGGATATTGGTACGTTAAATCTGGAAATTTCCTGTGGGAGGTGGGAGAGGGTACGATTCCTTCAGATGTCACCACTGGGTGTGATCGGTCAAAATTGAGGTACAACTAAGATGGACTTCGACCGTCGTGGTGCTATGTAAACCCGGAGCCGCAAAATTCAGCCCGAAACCTATATGGACCTGTTTTGGAACTTTCAGCTAGGGGGCATTAGAAGCAACAACAAAACCATATTACAAGCTGAAATATTTTGATTAGTTTGTGAATGTAATTTCCAAGAATGTAATTTTGTACAACTCATTTTGCTCAATTTAATTAATGCGGTTTTGAAATGTTTTATGTCTATATTTTTATGTTGAAAAATGACTAATTTACTCCTAACTTTTATCAGAACATGTAGTGTTTTTATGTATTTTCATATAGAAATACTTTCTGTCAAATAAATTAAACATTTACACAATTATAAGATTATAAACACTGCCTTTAGCGTACATTTCTTTCTTTTATTATATTTAATCATCTCATGTTATTTCTCTAACAATATCAGTTGAATGTCTCTAATTAGAGTCATAAAACTATAATGAACTACTTTGTTTATCTAATGATCTCTACGATTCTCAAATGAATTCTTCCCCTTATAGCAGATGTTTTAATTATTGGACTCTTTTGAAAACTCCTCCAGTTTTAAATGGCTTTTCAAAGGAACTTGCAACAAGATTTTAAGTTTATAGTTTTGATTATCTTGTTTACAACTCCACTGGATTGTGTAGCGTTGCTTATTATAGCTGTAAAAGAGTATAGCAAATATTTATATTCAATGAAGATATAAAGAAAAGTTTTCCTTTTTTTAAAGAATTCAACACAGTGTGGTAGTGATCTCACCTTTTGATAATTATTATTGTTTTGCTATATTTTATATTATATCTTTCTTTTTGCGAGGTTGGATCTTTTTCGAGTATTGCCCTGCATCTATGAAACCATCAGTCTGCGAGTGATGGACAGATGGAATAACGACTGACATATTAAGTTCAATGAAGCTGAGATTGAATACTTACAAGGATCTGCGTTAACTCATTGAATATATTGTACTTGGTTAAAACTTCCGTAAAAGGGAAAAATGCCAAAGTATAATTCACAGTTGGAGGTGAAAAAGTTTTTTCCTATATCGTATCGATTGAATAGTGAATTAACAGTCAATTACAGCAGCAATGAGGAAGTTGAGGTTGAATAAAATAAAATTTTGGAAGTGCAGTTGAGAAGAAAAAACTAGAATAGTTAAAATTAAATTAGAGAAACACTCATACACACACACACATAAATATATCTAAATTTTTGGTCATATTTCGTTTTGTACTTTTAAATAAAAACATAAGCTAATACTAAACAGAACCTGCAGCTATCCAAAGTATCTCTGTTTGAACATACGGACATTGACTTGAGATATATATTTATGGTTATCTTTCCTGTCTTTACGCGGCTATAAATTCTTTGCTTTCTCAGTTGACATTTAGGATCGAAAGTGGAGAACTCATACCCAATTTTTTTCTTCAGCATAAAAAAATAGAAAATTCAAGCAAATGTTTACATTTGTTGAAAAATCCAACCCATATTACAAATAGAAATAAGTAGACTCAGATATTAATTCTTTTCATTTCTTATAATAAACTGATTTAAAATAGTGAACTCCCACATAAATGTTTCCAAAATTATAATAAACTTAATTTTCTACTGTTCATATCAAAAATGTCTGATAAAGAAACTTTCAACTAACTATTTAATTTTTCTTTTCTATTTACCGTGCACAAAATGCACGGAAATAAAATAATTTTAATACAGACTTTCAGCGCGTAAAAATAAACTACAAGCTTTTGTTTTCTTTTAATAAAGATTCTATTAACTAGCTTAATTTTATGATAGCTGTTACGTAAACACTTTTTCTAAAAGTAGCGATAGTTACTTTATACAATTTTGGCTACGAATATTTAAAAATTATGTTCCATATTAAGGTATACTTTAACATTATTATTGATAATTTTCTTTCGAAATTTTGATATTATTATGCCTTTCCTTTTCAAATTTTATTCATGGAAAGCATCTTTTCCCCAAGCCTATCGTTCTAATAGGTGTCGTCAAAATCGCAATATGAAAATACATAGGGTTGACAGCTGTCAAACAAAAAAGTATCTACAATTTCCGTCAATGTCCTCCAGTAATAATTCGATATAACTTTGACACTTCCTTACGCAAGGAACGAAAGTTATATGGCGTTAACTAACATACATTAATGTATGTAAATTTATCTAATTAACGCAATGAGTTTACTTTGAAGTCTTTGTATGACATCCCCCCAACCCCATATACCATTTATAATTTGGATCGTTTTTGTTGTTAAGACATCTATTAAATTACGAAAAATAATTTAGTTCTGCTCAATGGATGCATTTTTTTCTACTCGAAGAGTTAGAAACTACAAACTTGCTAATATACGTATTATAAAATTATATTATTATACATTACCAAAATTTTGCTGTGTATAAATTAAGAACGGTTTGTCCATATTTATTTTCGTCTCTGTAAAATTGTTAAAAAAAAAGCCTAAACGAGTTGAAATGAGAATGTCACTCTCATAAAGTTCCATAATACGAAATTCTTTTAGATATAAAGTCTTCTAGTATAAAATTTTCCATGGCAGCTTTTTCTTATGTCTCAGCAAAAATAAAGATATATATTTTGAAAGCGCACACCAATAAGCAAGAAATTTCTTTTCCTACTTTCATTGCTTGCAGAAAACTTTATTCTAAACATTCTGCTTGAAAAATATTTTTATGCACAGTTCTTGAATCAGAGCTTTGACTGTATATACTTACTGATGCCTGGACGGCGTATTTTAAGTTGAATTGAAGTAAAACGCGTTGCAAATTTTCCTCATAAAACTTTATTTTGAAGTTTCTCTGGAATCTTTTTACTTCATACATTTGTAAGCAATTTTTAGTTAAATTATTTTTCCCCTCTTTATCATAACTTTTTGCCTCTATTAGTTCACGTTCCACTGAAGAAGAAAATGTGTTTTTTCGCAAGAGTAAATGCAAGAGTCTTAAATGCTTTCGTTGGGACTTTCATTATTTTTTCTTCTGAAGTCATACTCAATCTATTGTTTTCTGTTGCGCTACTCTATAATTTTTCACAGTGCATTAGATTATATATGTATAAATAAATAAATAAATAAATATATATATATATATATATATATATATATATATATATATATATATATATATATATATATATATATATATATACACAGGATTCCCACCTATATCCGTTACACCCCCCTTAACTTCTAAACGGTGACAGCTTAGGCCATAAAGATGGTGTCTAGGTATAGTAAAAAGACTATGCGCTACTCGATGAGTCAACTTACAACGCCATCTATCAACAAATTTTGGAATTAGCGTTTTTATCTCAAAAACGGTACGAGATACGGGAAAAAAGTCAATTACAAAGTTGTCAGCCTTATCGATTTAGTAAGAAGAGACACCTTGATCACATTAATTCTAAAAAAAGAATGTAATAAATGAACGTTTGTTTGGTCGCGATTTTCAACACTACTAGCCGCTGCGCGACTAGCATGGTCGCTTTTAGTTTATAATATCTTCTGAAAACAACTCACCTGAAAGTTACATATGCAAGGAATGTTACCATTACCTGCAGTCATATATATACGTTGTTAAGGGATATTCCCTATAAGGCTGATTCTAAAACATCGTGATTAAAATATGTGAATTTCCATTACTTCCAGAACAGAGTAAAAGATAAGACTGAGAAACCCAACACCAATGATTTTAAAAATTATATCCCTCTCTGTATGTACTATTTTTCAAAATTAAGATATCTACACTTTATCATTACATCAAATAAGATATTGTTGGGAAAAATTTTTTTCACTTAAAAAATGGAGTAAAAACTCAGAAAGTACTAAAATATAGTGTGGATTACATCACTCTCTGTATGTACTACTGTTCACAATTCAGATATCTACACTTAATCATATCAAATAATAAATTGTTGGAAAAATTTCTTCACTTATGAAATGGAGAAAAAATTCAGCAAGTACTGAAAAAGGTGCAAAAAAATTAACTATTACTGGCACTCGGTTGCTATGCCGGTGACGGTTAAGCCTAACCTCGCGATGATTTATTGTCTCTCTTAATGAATTATTTCTTCCTCGCTTTCTTTCTTGAGACTATTCCCAATTTTCACTTGATCTTGCAGCTCGCTTTCGAGCATTCCTGATTTCAGTGCGTAAATCCATGTTGACAGGCGGTTGCAAATTGCGGACGGCCGGTAATGTTTACATCTGGTAGTTGCAGCCGTTGCCATTCGGAGTATAGAAATATCGTCGATTTTTGTGCCGCAGACCTACGCGTTTTATATATATAAATAGCGTTATGAAACGTTGTATGGCAGCGAGAAATCCAGTCCAGAGTACAAATGTGTATAGTGGCTAATGGAGAGCATTTTCAGCAACATAAATAAATGATCCTGAAGACAGGGAAGTGTCTCAGTTTCTTTCTTCCACTCTTTATGACATGACAATTTTCGAAATCGTGACTAAACAAATGTTCATTTTCTTCATTCTGTTTTTAGATTTAATGTGCGCAACGTGTCTTTTCTTACTGAATCAATAAGGCTATACAACTTTGTAATTGATTTTTTTCCCGTATCTCGTACCGTTTTTGAGATAAAAACGCTAATTCCAAAATCTGCCGATAGATGGCGGTGTAAGTTGTCTCATCTTGTAGTGCATAGCTTTTTAGTATACCTAGACACCAACTTTATGGCCTAAGCTGTCACCGTTTAGAAGTTAAGGAGAGTGTAACGGATATAGGTGGGAACTCTGCATATCTATCTCTATCTCTCTTTCTCTTTCTCTCCCCCCCCTCTCTCTCTCTATATATATATATATATATATATATATACACTGCTGGCCACCCAAATTGCAACACCAAGAAAGACAAGAGATATCACAACAAAATTTATTTTGTAGATAACATGTTAACCAAGTATCAAATGATTAAATTTATAGACTTCTGTGAAGTGTGGTTCCTGCCAAAATCAGTAGCCTGAATAGCCGCCATTATTGGAGATCACCGCTGCCACACGCCTCGGCATTGATTCAAAGAGACTTTGGATGAGTTCTTGGGGTACAGCAGAGCAAGAAGCTTCCACACGTTGCCAAAGTTGATCTGCTGTGGCAGCTGGAGATGGAATCTGGGTCAATCGTAGAGCAACCATGGACCACATGTTTTCTATCGGCGAAAGATCCGGAGAGAGAGGCGGCCAGGGAAGCAATTCAATCTGGCGATTGACGAAGAACCGTTGGACAATGCGTGCCACGTGTGGTCGTGCATTATCCTGTTGAAATATGGCTGTGGGCAAGCCCTGAAGGTAAGGAAGGACAACTGGCTCCAACACCTCGGAGATGTAGCGCTGGCTGTTTAAAGTACCGGCAATGCATACTAGAGGTGTGCGAGAGTGATATCCAATACCACCCTATACCATAACACCCGGTGCAGGACCAATGTGGCGGTGCATAACGCAGCTGTTCAGCATCCTCTCTTCACGGTGTCTCCAGACTCGAATGCGACCATCGTGGTGTTGCAGACAGAAGCGTGACTCGTCAGTAAAGACAATTTCATTCCATTTTGCCGTCCACATCCTTCTGTCATCGCACCATTGGCTGCGGAGACGTCTGTGGTTCTGCGTCAAGGGTAGACAAAGCAATGGACGTCTTGCGGACAGACCACTCTGCTGTAATAAACGGCGTCGAATGGTACGCGCAGACACTGGATGATGCTTTACAGACTGCATGTGCTGTGCTATGGTTCGTGATGTGACTGAGCGATCCGTCACTGCCATGCGCACAATTTGCTTGTCATCACGTGAAGTGGTGCGCTGAGGTGGATGCGATCGAACACGCCGGTCCGTCGTACCCTCCTGCATCCAACGATCACATATCCGCATTACAGTTGTTTGGTTTCGTCCAACAGGACTACCGATTTCCCTGAAAGATAATCCACAATCTCGGTAGGCCACTATCCTTCCTCTGTCGAACTCGGATACTTGATCAAAAGATGATCGCTGTTTTCGACGAGGCATAATTGATCGTTTTTTTGAAAAAAACACAATTGCCGAACTTAAAATCGTCGAAATCTCCAAGCCTTAAATAGCGCTTTGAAGTGGCGCCACAGGCGCGCGTGATGTGCGTCTGCGCTGAAATTCTAATCATTTGCATATCTCACCTCCGCTAATGCATGTTGTAAATTTCATGTTATTTGCATGTTTCCTTCAGGGTGTTGCATTTACAGTGGCCAGCAGTGTATGTGTGTGTGTGTGTGTGTGTGTGTGTGTGTGTGTTTGTTTGTTTGTTTGTGTTTGTTTGTTTGTTTGTTTGTTTGTGAGTGTATATGTTAAGAATTTATGGCTGAGTTTAATGTTTTTGAAGTGTATATGTTATAAATGTTCCTGGGATTTGTATGTTGTGCAAATATGATACATTTAGATATTTTTTCAGTTGCAGTCATTATTTGTTAACGTACAACCCTAGAATTCTGAATTCTAGTGAAAAAAATGACCCTATTTCTTAAAAAGATAATTATTTTCTAAGCATTTTGAATGAAGCATACTTTTCTCCAAAGGTCATTCACGATAAGATTCCATCTTGAAAAACACAATACAAGGCCTACATCCATAATTTTCATGAGAAAACGATTCTATGGAGCTGAGTTTAGTTATCCAATAGTATTTATAAGATTAAATTCTCAAAGCGCTTTTGAAATTTTTCAAAAAGACCCTACAATCTAGGAATTTCGGTGTTTGTTACTGAAATTTAAGATAAGATTCGTTCATGTAGGGACAAATATTTGAGTGAATTTTCTTTTGTGGCATTTTATAGCCGAAGTGAAATTACTATATATAAAAAATATGATGTTATCATTTTACATATGATTTACTAAAATGAACTGAACGGTACCATTAAAATGGATTTTTTTTATAACTAACAATTAATACGGAACAGTACAAAGTACAGTGGTACCTCGGTACTCGTCGTTAATTGTTTTCAGAAGACACGACGAGTATCGAACAATTTTTTTCCGTAAGGAGTAATGTAAATTCAATTAATTCGTTTCTGAAAACCAGAAATGTCACATTTTACTGGGCAGTTTATAAATTGATGGGGTTGTTTGTATACAAAATCTTTAAACTAAACTGACATAATTTTAAACAATAATCAGATAAAATAAAATAAAGTTTTTCTTCACTTAACCTGTACTTCAAGGAGTTCATGGTCTAATGGGATGGTGGCGAGAGGTTTTTCATTCTAAGTGGAATTCCCTTCCAATGAAACAACAGGCACTTGAACAGGGGTTCTTTGACTTTTATGACTACCACTGAACCCTGTTGTAGACTGGGAGTTTCCCTTCATTCCTATAAAGAGGAACTTTTTTCTATCTATGTTTCAAAATGTTTCTAAAAACCACATTTCAGCTTGGTAGAGCTTTGTCGGGGGGGGGGGGGAGATACTTTTCAACAAAATTTTGTAATTTAACCCATTTCGAATAAATGTCTTGTAGCAGGGCAGTAGGGGTTACCTTCTCTCAATCCTCCTCACCGGAGGAAAGTTCCTTAGCTAATATCTGTAGTTGCTCCTTTTGAAGTTTCTGCAGCTCCTCAGTGTAGAACTCTGCTCTGTATTCTTCCCTTAACTCTTCGATGTCTCCATCCCTGACTTCCAGGAGCATTGACTGACTGTGACATCCCAGACATGATGTCCCCTACTATTGGAACAGCCTCAATGGCCTTCAAAGTTTCTCGGAGTTACCCCCATCTTTGATTTGCAGCGACATCAGAGACACATCTACCATGCTCATACTTAGCTACATTCTCATCGGGCTTCTCACTAATTTACTTTTCTGCTTAACACTAACCATCTTCGAATTCATGATGACTTATAAAAACAGAAAAGATGCTCGAAATGAAAAACTGCATGCCAGAATATATGGCGTACTACTCTGAGGGCGAGACTAACGCATTGACCTTTGTTTCGTCCAGAGAGACGAAACTACCGCATGCAGGTTTTAGCAAGGGTGACGAGTACAGAGCAAGCGTCGAGTACCGACGCATCCATTTCTCGTCGAAATGCGTCGAGTACTGAACTCGACGAGTACCGAAATAGACGAGTATCGAGGTATGACAATATAATGAAGTTCCTTCATAGCTGAAAAGGATTGGTTCTGTTGAAACCTATATTCTTTTTTCTAACTCATGGCACCCACATGGGTACTTATTTTTCTTCTTAATAACTACAGTAGTTATTTACCAAAGATATATTGTTTTTCTGCTTTTTCATCGTCATATATCAAATTTAATAAAATATTTACTCGCGAATAATCAATTCCTCGTAGTCTACATTTCTGTTAGTTTGAATTTTTTATAGTATAAGTTCATTTAATCTTTAACTGACCTACATGAAAGGATAACTAGGTTTGATGAAAAGAATTCATATTGATCTAAAATCACCTAACAAGGAGTTTTTTAAATGTACTTATTTTGATCAAAAGTACGCAGATCTTTGTTGTAAATTATCCACGATAAGAAAAGAATCGCTATCGATTCACGCTTCGCAAATTTTACATTCTCCATTATATGAAATTGATTTACCGAAGATAATATTACAGCTGCAATCGCCTGCTATATATCTTCTAGAGTATTACTGAGATTGTGACATATCGGTTGTTGAGTCCCTTCTAAATATTAATTCTGCCAAAATATTTCAAAGTTTTGATATGAGGGATCCACAAAACTTACACAATTCTTCATTTCTCGGGTCGTAAATCTATTTTTGTTCAAAAAGTCTCTTCAAGTACAGGTATTTCTCGACTTACGATCGCTTGCACTTACGACCAAAATTTTTAAATTAAAGAATTTTTTTTCTCAAAAATACTGTCCCTCAAATGTACAGTACATACCTATATGTATTACATAATTATTAAAAAATATGATGCAATATTCTGCAATACTGCAAAAAATTATGACACAATAATAAAAATGTATGATGCAATAGTTTTGAAGTCCACACGATAAATCAAATAAACCTTCATAAGCTTCAAAAATGAATTCAGATTTTCCCTATATTAATTAAAGATTACAACAATTAGAAGCAATAGATCCAAATGAAGAACGATTCACAAGTGTAAATCGTCGTATTCAGGAAAATCTGGCTTTCTACCAGACAATATACAAAGAAAAGAAGACGCAAACTTTCAAACTACCTTAGATAACTTTGTTAAAAAAACTTTCAATGTATCTTCTGTCGCAAATTCTGAATCAATGGATTGAACTAATATTATAAGTAGTGATGAAGAATAATAATTTGTGTCTTCTAAAGACAATGTATTTTAAATTGCGTATGAAAGTAAAAAATATATGTATGTGCATATACATAAAAAAATTTGTTTGAAACTCAACTTACGACCAATGTTTCGGTCCCTATCCAGGTCGTAAGTCGAGAAATATCTGTATTTGTTTAGCTGGAGTAATATGATTTTTTCCGACTTAAATGTTCTGAAAGAAAACAAAAAAAGCCTGGTTCAGAATTATGTAGGATTATTTTGTTTTGGTAAGACAGCGGGAAGAAAGTTTTAGTATAGTATCAATATAACGATGCCTTCAACGGGTGATATTATGTACATTCTACACATAATTTATCATATTATAGGGATAATGGATAACATAACCTAACAACTGAAGAGAAACACGATGTATTTATATTTTCATCTGACGTTTGAACAAGGTACAGGAAAACACTCTTGACCTTTATTTTCTTTTTTATGTAATTTTTTAAGTTCATTAAAGCAAATAACATAACAACAAATGTTAAAAGGTTCATAAGATTACTCTACTTAATTTGATTTTTTAGGTTTTATGGAAAGCTATACTTGATGTTTTATGTGTTCTATTACTACAGTTTCACTGAAAATTTAGTCAAAAATGGATTTAAAATGAAATAAATGACAAAATATTATTTTACACACACGCACGCGCATACACACACACACACACATATATATACATCTCTCTCTCTCTCTCTATATATATATATATATATATATATTATATATACTATGTCCATGGCAGTTTGAAGCTGCCTGTCAGTATTTCAATAATCATTAATAAATGCATAGTATTACACAAAACATAGTACATATGAAAATGCAAAGGTATATATTTACATGCATTATTAATTTATTTAAATTCAAGCGGCAGAAAAAGAAGCAAAACGCTTACTTCACAAAAACTTGACATTTATACTGACATGCTTTGAATAAAATTCTTAGTCTTATTTGAGAATGCAGTGTTTGAACTTTACAAAGACAGCGATTTGTATTTGTCCCATTTTAAACTGTGCTTTATATTCACTGTGAAATCTTTAAAGGGTATAAATTGGAGAAGACAGTTTCTTTCCCTCTCGTATCAAATATTCGGATGAAGTAGAATGCTTTTTCGATTTTTTGTAATTTGAGAACATTTTATTCATTTTTCTGTATTTTATAACAATAGCGTTAAATAGTAAAGGATTTAGTAAAAAAACTGGGAAACCAAATATTTTATGAATATTCCTCTACTGATATTACAGTTGGAAAATCGCTTTAATTTGACTAAACGACCATTTTATTTTCTGTTCCGCACTTAAAGGTTTTGGAGTACCATAGAATTTTGTCTTAAATGATCACATGTAATATAATTTTAACGTAACGAAACATTTTCCTTGCTTTATTGAAAAAAAAACCTTACAGGAGTAAAAATAAGCTACCGTTACTTTTCAAATACATTTTTGCAATTGTATCGTAATACAGAACTTCTTGCATGATGATCCCTCTTTCTTACTAAAGTTGTATTTATGCGTATAAATGATAGGGCTATTTCGCTGTAAAATTAAGCAGATACACATATGTCCCCCCCCCCCCCCAAAAAAAAAAAAGGTGTATTTTTTAAACACGCATGTTTACTAAGACCACACACACTCGCACTTGTATATATGTACGTGCGTGTGTGAGTGTACGATATATATATATATATATATATATATATAAAATATATAGTATATGAATCATATTAGTATCATTTCAATTTTATTAATTAAACGCCTATTCGATATTCTCCCATTTTATTTCAATAAATTATTGTCCCTTAATCCAAATTCTGATCTAAAGATAACCAAATTAACGGATTATATTTTCCCTAGTCCACGTGTAGAAGCTAGAATTGTTATTAAAAGCAGTGGGACGTAATGTTCCAGAAAATTCGAAGTCGTCCGATGCGAGATCACCTCATACGACGTGCGAGGTGAGATGTTTACAACTAGCCAATTAAAAGTTTTAACGCGCCTGCATCTCGCACGCGAACGGGTGTCTTTTTCGCCTTTTGTATGTCTGACATCGTCCTACTAAGGGCCTGTTCACATAGGAGTCCGTTGCGTTGCGTTAAGGGAAAGATGACGTTGAGACGAAAATAAACCAATCATATGCATCCAAACGATTAGCAATCAAATTTTTAACGCCTATGATTGGTTTATTTTGTCTCAACGTCATCTTTTCCTTAACGCAACGCAACGGACTTCTATGTGAACAGGCCCTATCAGGCAGTAATTTGCGATGCGGGTTTTTTGGCCATTATGTGTGTTCCGGCAGGCTCCGGATAAGCTATTGTGAACTGTATTTTCAGAGAATTATGTGTAGCCCAACTGTGTTTAAAACTGTAAGTTGTCCAGTGGTTGTGCCATGGAATAAATCATCTTTATGTTCGAATGATGCCTGTTTTCCTCTCCATTCGCTTGCTGCGACTACCTGAATCTCATCAAAATTCCTTCCCTGCGAGTCCCTCATTACATGCTTTCGTTTCATATATATATATATATATATATATATATATATATATATATATATATATGTGTGTGTGTGTGTGTGTGTGTGTGTGTGTGTATGTCGCCGTGTTACTAGTTGTAAGTGCTTCCGTGTCTTGTATGTAATTAGAGAGAAAAGGCTGGTTGGGTTATATACTGAGCAGGGACAATAAACTAAATTGTCTAAAGAACAAACCTTTTTTGGACAGAATAATTACGGAAAAGGAAGAATAAGTGTTATATAAAAGAAGAATTTAATATATGACTTGTAAATGGAAATGTCAAGCTGAATACCTCCGAAAACAACGGAAAACGAGCATACACGGCAAAAGAGTTTTATTATGTATGTATTCGAATGGGGCGATGAAGTATTATAATTTTTATGAGCTAGTAAAATCTATGGAAATTTTTAACTGAGATAAGCAGTCAAGATAATATTTTTGTAAATGATTTTAACTCAACCTCTCAGTAAACGAGTCTTACTTCCAGTCAATGCGTTTTAAAGTGCGTGATAGAATTCATGACTACTAAAAAAATAAAAATGACGGAATTTTGTTGGAAATTGCTACCTCTTTAATCTTACATCAGAGAGAAACTTTCGCTTGCAACTTGTTTCAATAAAAACACAGGACTTAGCTGCCAACATTAAGAAACATTTGAATAGGTTGAAAATGGTATAAAACAGAATTTGGAGGCTTTAGACCGGTTTTTGAAAGAAAGTATCGATAACCTGATTTAAGTTCCCCCATTGATAAAATTTTATTGTTCCACTTCGTAAATGACTTAAATTTTAGAAAGTAATATTTCAATCTGATAAGTATTGGATTATGTCTTCTCACGTAGTCTATGGCAGGATATAGAATTCAACTAGTAAATAAATATTGTGTTTGGGGCATGAATATTTATACCGTTGTGTTGGTTGTAGTTGGGTTTGTCTTTAACTTACTTTGTTTGACATTAAATATTTAGGTTTAAATATACCAACTGTGACTTTTTTTATAAAAATTTTGGAAAGTGCCATTTTAAAAATTATCCAGAAAATTAACTCAAATTTATGGTTGCGTTAATTTTTCATTGAGAAGTTTCTGTAAAAAATGTGTTATTTTCAACACATGAATACTTAGGATATCATATTTACAACATCATGAATTCTTAGGAGATTTTCAGAATCACTATTTAATCGACAAAGCACGTGACGGAAGTCACAACAAATGGATTATAATAACATTTCTAGTTATAAGATTCAACGTGGTAAACGAGAGATACATTACAATTACATTTAATATAGTTTTAATCTTCGTACATAAATATATGACTTGTTAATTTACACTATTTATATTAAATAAATTTCATCAAATTCAACTTTCGTTGTCGTATATTACTTTTGTTGTTGTTTTCAATTCAATCTAACTTGTAATACGTTCAATTAGATCTCACTGTTCAACGATTTCACTTCTTATTGGTCAAATTTTCCATTTTATTGTAGTTAGTAACGCATGTAGCCTTAGCGTGGGCCTGGGTTTGAAGCATGGTTGTTTCGGTACTGTCCCTTGATAGCGATAACATTGGTTCACTCGCTGGATGTTTCCATAATGAAGTAGACGAAATGGCTCGGGGTGTCCATGGCAAATATCCTCAGGATATAAAGTTCTTTTCGCATTGAAAAAAAGACTAATTTATGATCATAGACATTTTTATGACAGGGATCACAATTAATCCTTACTTTTAAAGATTTACTTTTCATGGCTAACTTTTAAATATGTACCCCTGCAAATACATGAACATATATAACTGCCATTTACACCGATAGGTTAGATTTAAACAGAATGTTATCAATATGACTGAAATAGATAAGATGTTCCAAAGAATTCCCATATCGGAGCTTTTGATTCTGGTTCTACTGACCTTGAAAGTGTCTTGCGGCGATGTCGAGCCGAGAGGTTCATAAAATGACATAACACCAAATTGATGTCCGATCGAACACTGTAGCTAAGAGTGTTTCCATGGCAACTAGAGGAAAGAAGGAGAGACTGGTCCATATTCTTCAAAGTATCTCAGGATTAGTTTTTTAGCGAAGAAACCACCGACTTCGATGGAGACAGGAGAAATTTTTTGAAAAGAGGCACAATAGTACCTCCAAAAACTAGCTTTATTTTACTAGTTATTCACAATATGTTTTGACTGATTTTTAAATGGATTTTTTTACACTCGATGGAAACAAATTTGTTAAGGAAATTGAAAATAAGATCTTAAAATAATCCACAATGAATTACCAATGATTTTTTTGAACAGTTTTTAAAAGAATTGGAAATAATTTTTTATGGATGAAGAGGAATCGGAAGAAATTATTCAACAGAGATTTGGTGTTGCGGTGCAATGTGTTTGGAAATGGATTTGTAGATAAAGAAATCTATTTCTGTAGAAAAAATATGATGACCAGCTCTCACTCAAACAAACACACTATAAAATTAAAATATTTAAGAGAGAAAGTAAAGTAGTTCATTCTAGAGCTATCTGTGAAAACCAAAAACTTTTTAATCAGCAAAAATGTTTTAAATATTGAAATAAAGATTTGGGTATACAGGTTAGAGACAAAAATGGAAAAACAATTTTACTTTTTAAAATTAAAATGGGTTTTTTGGGGATGACATGTTTTATTACATGTCTTTTAATGGCTTGCAATATTTCAGAAAATGTGTCAATCCTAGAAACTCAAGAGGAGGAATTATTGAATTTAAAAAAACCCAATATCCTGACAGAAATAGGTAAATTCGCAGTTATCCCTTAAGGTGCCTTGCCAGACAGTTCCCTCTAAAATGCCTTATAAATATTTAGTTTAATATGTCTGGGAATACGCATGGCAAAATATAAAAACCACCTAATAGTCATATTACGCAAACCACTTGTAACTATATTATTTTATTTATATATGGGAGCTTCATACTGTTAAATCGACTTGTATTGTTGTAGAAAACTTCTAACATGATTTGGTGATCACATATAACTGAGAGAATCAACTCAGTATGTGTTTTGAGTTCCAGTATAAATAGAGGGACAATATATCACCATGGAAGTCGACGGAAATATCTTCATCAGTTGGACGTAGTGTTGCACAAAAGATCTCACTAAAAGCATGTATGTTCAAGGATCAGTGAGCTAAAGCCATACTATGTAAATTCATGTTTGCCATTATATAATATCAAAATCCTTTCACAATTTGAAGCAAATACTGTGGAGGGTAAGTTTATTTCGGATAAAACCTCACTCGTCCACTTGTAGGAAAACATGTGAACACGGATCCATATGACACTATGCCAATCCTTCATCATTGGAAAGTCCGCTACTAGTTGCACATTTGGACGCAAGTATGCGTGATGGTGGAGTTGATGAATGACTTTCTATGTAGACAGTGTAATCAAATGCCGAGTAGCAATAGGGGCATAGGTTTAGCTAAAATGGATTTCTAACAACCAGTTTGAAATTCTCTCATTATTGCTAAGTATTACCCCATGTTTGAATAGAACAGCACGCTAATGCTTTCTTTTCCCTCTCTTTTATCAGTTACATTCAATATTTCATTTTACCCGAGATAACATTTCCTTCAATTTCCATAATGATATATTTTTGGAGATTTATTTCTTGACTAACATGTGCAATTTTAATCGTTACGGCCTCTGTTGCTCTCTAGCCTCATGCCAATAATGTTACTTCGTTTTAAACCACTATGAACCTGCCCACTCACGACAGCAGGCCACCAAATTCTCGTATTACTCAACAGATAACACTTTATCTCGAACATTCGCATACCATGTGAATCTATGACTAGTATAAATTTCAAATGTCCAAAGCTCTGCATTAATATAGCCAATAACGTGACCCCAGATCTTAGTTTTTGCATCGTTTGATGTCCAAGAGTTCCTTCATTCTGGTACTCACTGTCATGAGTGTTACAAAAACTTTTGTAACACTCATGACACAGGGCTTGTATACTTAGAATCCGTCAGCGTCAGCTTTAAAGATTCAGTTGGCGCTGATTGGTTAAATGGGTCAATAATTGGTATATGACTGATTAAAATATTTTACGCTGACGTTGAAGGATTCTATGTGAACAGGCCCTAAGAGCCCATAACATTTATAAATGGCATCGCTTTCTTTTGAGGTTTATTGAACTTCCCTCAACAGTAATTCTTACTATGAATAATGAATATTTAGCACCCTTTGAAGAAGCAATATGTTATATCTAAATCTAAGACAACTCCTTAAGGTGTAAGGATTTCTTTGAATTTTTTGACCTTGCTTGAAGTGCTGTTCGGGTATTACAAATTAATTGTTGCTCAATGCCATTTTTGTAAATCAGACGATGAAAAAGTAATAATTAAAATTTTCACGATGAACTTCAGTAAATAAGAAGGAAAAATTTCCTTTATTCTTACTTGAAAAATCATCAAGAATTTCAGCAAATATTGCTATGATTCCAAATAAAAGATTTAGCAGGGACCTTAAATTAAATACAGCGTTATTAACTTGCAAGAATATCAATGTTTCTGTATCGACAGATATTTTTATCCATTCGCCTGCATCTATCTTCTGCGAAATTGTATTTGTATGCCTCAAGTGAGACGATTTTATGGTCCGATGATTTGTCATATCTTTAACTTGAAATTCTTAGTATATAAATAAGTGTATCTCTCGACTCGCTACACAAAGCAGTACCATAATTTTTGAAAGGTTAGTTTTCTAAAGTATAAACTTTCTATCTTGTAAAGGAAACAATGTATTTATTAAGTATCAAACACGTGTATCTTAATATTTATGAGTGAAGAACTGACGCATGTGAACAATATATGCCCATGTTTATACGTATGCGTGCAGAGTTTCGAAGTATTTGCCATCTTGTCAAAATGTAAACACGTAGAATGAACAGAGTATGTTTGAGTTAGGAAATCATCAAACATCTCTAATATATACTCTCTCACACACGTTTATCGTCCAGACTGAAAGGTAATCTTTCTGACTGACACGTATGCATGCTATACGTTCGTGTTATTCTTCCGTGATGCATTCGCTATTCATTTGATGCTCACAAGACGTGAATGTCATTTGGCTGTACGGTGACAAGTATGGATAATGTAGGTTATCTAAATGTGAGTTCATCGGAATATTAGTAACTAACAAATTGAGTTCTGCCTCTCGCTGC
This sequence comes from Dolomedes plantarius, assembly GCA_907164885.2. Taxonomy (NCBI): domain Eukaryota; kingdom Metazoa; phylum Arthropoda; class Arachnida; order Araneae; family Dolomedidae; genus Dolomedes; species Dolomedes plantarius. The sequence continues at coordinate 34,961,701 of OU015501.1, forward strand.
ATTCATACTGCGTATATACTGCATACAAACTGCACACACACACACACACACACATATATATATATATATATATATATATATATATATATATATATATATATATATTTAAATTGACAGATGAAAGAAACTTTAAAATATTTCCTTTTTATCTTTTCACTCAAAAAATCAGCTATATTAATCTGCCTCTAAAGATATAGTGTAGTTTGTTAGTAAAAGTCTTAAATTGACATCTGTCATTGTAAGTCACTCCATTCGCGAAAGCAGAATTCGGATGCTTAGTTAACCAATTGCATTTTAAAGGGAATGAAAAATATGTTAAATTACAGAGAGTGCGACAGAGTAACTTACTCGTATTAAAAATATTATTAAGGAGTTATTATACACTGTGTGTAAATTTCTGTATTACTTCAAGCAATTTAATCTAAAATCATTAATATTTCTAATTGTAGAAAGCTAAGCAAGTAGAATTTTGAACTGTTTGCTAGGAATATTTTCCCGGACTGCAGCCTAAAACTGGGTTTCCAAACCTCCTGCTGGTATTTTCCCTCTTAAATTATACAGTCAGTGCAAAGAAATCTAATATTGAATGTCCTTTTATCAACTTAAACCTTTTATATTTGCAGCCAACGACAAAAGGTGTTGGCCTACGATACATTTTATGCTTGTTTATTTGCTGTTTCTTAGAAGATACTGCATATTTTCCACGAAGATTAAATAACTTATGTTTTGCTTAAATGATCATTATCGTTGATTCGAAAGGTGAGGCCCCACTTTAACGTTCATTTAATATCACAGTGATTGTAGCTGGATCTCTTAATGTGATGGTCGATATTCTTCATCTGAACGATCCTGGAGACAGGGATAATCTCCCTCGACTAGAAAACCTACTGAGGTGTATTTGGATGAACGTTCTTGGTTTTTGTTTATGTGCTATTTTGAACCATATATATATATATATATATATACACTGCAGTGCCACTGAATTAGGGATACCTACCTAGTAACGAGTTGGGCCTCCTCTGGCCTTGATAACGGCTGCCACATGACGAGGCATAGATTCAACAAGTTTCTGGAAACGTTCCACGGGAATGGCTTGCCAAATATTGGCTAAAGCTGTCCATAATTCAGTAAGGTTCTTTGGTGCTGTGTGATGGCCTTTCACGCCTTGTTCCAAAACATCCCAAAGATGTTCAATAGGATTTAAGTCTGGACTTCTAGGTGGCCAATTCATGACAGAGAAGTCAGAGGAATGCTCATTCAACCAGCCAGTAGCCAATCGGGACTTGTGAGAGGTACAGTTGTCTTGCTGGAAAACTCCATTACCGTGCGGATAACAGAACAGCATAAACGGATGGAGGTGATCACCCAGCAACTCTACGTACCGAATTGCATTGAGGGAGGTTGGTACACGCACCAAAGATCCCAAACTGTGCCACGAAAAAACACCCCAGACCATGATTGAGCCACCATGCCCTTGTACAGTTCCAGCCAGGCATGCAGGATCCATGGCTTCATGAGCCTGACGCCATATTCTCAGCCTCCCGTCGGCGTTAAGTAGTCGAAATCGAGACTCATCACTCCATGCTACTCGTTTCCAGTCCTCTACACCCCAGTCTATGTGCTCTCTTGCCCAGGCAAGACATGCAGCCCGATGGCGAGTATAGAGCAATGGTACTCTCGTAGGTCGACGGCTCCCGAAACCCATACGGTGAAGCGAGCGTTGCATAGTCCGTTTACTGACTGTACGACTGGCACCGTCATTAAACTGGGTGGTAATTTGAGCTAATGTTTGGCTTCGCTGGCTACGTACAATACGCCTGAGCCGTCTCTCACCACGCACTGTCAAGGCTAATTGTCCTTTGCAGTTTGCCCGATCGCTAGTTTTTTTCCACCATCCATGTATTCTTAGTATACTCTTGACACTGTCGACCTTGAAAATCCTAGCTGTCTGACGATTTCGGAAATTGAATGGCCCATGCGTCGCGCACCTACGATTTATCCGCGATCGAAGGCGTCTAAATCAGGCAGTTTACCCATACTGGCAATTCCAACAACTAATTCAGAACAACCACAGTACGCGCTATATATGCAGTTACCACAGCGCCCTCACTTGCGCATACATGATGCGCAGCGCTACACAATTTGCATAGGCCTTGCTATCCCTAATTCAGTGGCACTTCAGTGTATATATATATATATATATATATATATATATATATATATATATATATATATAACGTACAAAGACAAAAACTTTTTCTAAATTCCAAATTCGTTTTAATTCCCTTTAAAATTTTTTGAGCGTAAGCAAACTATTTTCGTTTTAAGAACAAAGGAATTAAGAGTATCCTAAATACAAAAGTAGGTAATTAATATACCATCCCTTAACCCCCAGTCTCATGGGCGCCAAAATTTATATAACAGGCCACGGGACTCTGAGCGCAGAAAACTGGTCTATGGGCCTCTGGACAACGGGTGCAGAGTGCAAGGATCATGTGACAGACACCTCATGAAGATTATTTAAGCCACAGCAAGGATTTGCCCAGGGCTCTTTCTCTCTGTCTTCGTGCTTGCCGTGTAGTGTCCGCTTTGTTAGTCTCTAAAATTCAAGATATGTCTCGGTGTTGTCCGCGTATTGTAAAGCCTGCCTCCTGAAAGCTTCGGCAGCCGGCCGGTGGCGGATATCGTCTTTAATGTCGCTCCTATAACGTTATGCCATCGTTTATGTGATGTTCACCTCCTCAACATGTCTGTCGCCACTGTTTTTTTTTGTATAGTGTCACCCCATGCCGTCAACATATGCCGTGTAACTGTGTCGATGTAAAAACTGCTGTGTGTATGTTCTGCAGAGTGTCTTCATAATCCGGAATAATTAAGCCCAGTTGTTCAACGTGTGGACTATACTTTCCCCGAGTGTTTATTGGTGTTTTCCAATCCGGTCTTGTCTACCCTTTTCTGCGTTAAAAGGATGCGCGTGATGCTGGTTTTAAAACCCAGATCTGGGTGACTATATGGGTTTATGGTTTTTTTTCCCCAAAATATTCCAATATCTGGTTTTTACAGTTGTAAGTAAAAAATAGATAAAAAAGTAATATTTACTTCCCATTATAAGCATAATTTAATCACAATAAGACAGTTTAATAAAAAAATTCAGCTTATAGTGACATTAATATTTGTTGAAAGCAAAATGATACAAGTTTTAATCATTTCGGTTGAATCGTGATATATGTCCCTATTACAAAAACATTCCAGAATTTTGGTACTTGTTACATAATATCCAAGATATATTCAGCAATGTCAAGTATGAAATTTTATCAAATCATGACTCATTTAACTATTTTACCCCAGTTTTCTGCGAGTATAGTAGAAAATTTTTCACAAGTTAACAGAATCAAACCTAAAAGCAAATTCTCTCAAAATCGAAACTGTAAATGATGGTATGAGGGTAAGACAGGAAATAAATAGATATCGTCTAATTTGTCACACCTGGATATTTAAAACAGAACTAGTAAACTTCTCAGTAGATGGTGCATTTTAAAGATGATAAGATAGATGCACGCACGACAGAAGAAAAGCAAAAAGATTTTCAAAAAATTAATTTTTTGAGAAGGGAATAATGAAATGGATGAATTTGACAATTATATAGAACAATTTTAACTTCAAATAATCTTAGAAAATGGTGTTTGCTTTATATTTTTATTTATATTTTTATCGTTTTTAAGGTACACACACACACACACACACACACACACATATATATATATATATATATATATATATATATATATATATATATATATATATATATATATATTGTTCCGTTTTTCTGGGTTCGATAGGATTGAATAAAAATCTCTTCAAAAAGTGTACACAAAATAAAATTTATTATTCTGTAAATTATTCAGGCGCATACACAAATTGAATTAGAAGAACACGTAACAACTGTCTTCTACACAACAGAAAAACTTTAAAAACACAAGTCAGGATAACAGAGCCTTCAATACAATATACGCATAACGCAGTTTCAATACATTCAATTCTCAACAAAAAGAACACTGAGTTCCAATGACAATGTCCGGTATATTTATAGACTTCCAAAGAGGCCGGCCAGCTAGAAATAACTGGAACATTCCAGAAAGACTAGAAGGTTGGCGACCATTTAGTCACATATCACCAAATTTGGCGATATATTGCCAAATTTGGCGACCAAAATAAGTACCCAAATCCATCGCCAATCTGGCGATAACTGTTATATTTGGCGAGATTACCATAGACTAGTAAAATTCGTCACAATATATATATATTTATTTATTCATTTATTTTTTATTTAAAATTTAGTATTTTGTATAAATTTTAATATTATATCAGTATATCTGATCTGTTTTGTTTTTGCTTAAGTGTTTACAATTTAACCTTGTAAGCATTTTACTTACAGCTTTTATCATTTACGATTTGACCCAATGAGGTTTTTTGTTACGTTCAATAAAGTCATCCTCCGAACTGGATAAAGTACGCTCATCGATCGATATGCTAAGTTGATAAAGGATATTCATTGTCAAGATTACGTGATATTTTGCCTTCCTACCCGTTTGGCTTACGTTTTTCCTGGTATGATTTTATTCTATCGATTTTGCTACCAATTATCTCATTTTAATGCTTAAAAAGAAAATTTGGTGCCATTCTCCACTTGAATGCTTTCATTCCTCTAAATAAACATATTTTCTGACATCTTTATTGAAATCTTTAAAGGAGGAAAAGATATAACGATATTCAAATAAACTATGCACAATAATTTAAAGGACAGTCAATATATTTTTGCTCTTTTCATACCCTCTCTTCGAAGGTGCTTTTTTTTAAGGTTAGAAGAAAACCTCTCTTCCATCAACTTTGCTTCTGCCCCTGTCATATACAAACGTAAACTGTAAGGAAGTTAATTTGAAAAATTTGCTAATTAAATGTTCTGATAGCTGGTCTCGAAATATTACTTAAAGAACTACAAAATTCTAACTGAATATGTTTCTATAGGTACTTGAAAACGGATAAAGTTACAATATGAATGATAGCTGGAATCATTAAATTTCAAATAGTGCATTAATTCACGAGTTTCACATATGCATATTATTCCCTAAACAAATGTTGTAATCTGGGGAATCATTTATATGGAAATAAAGGCTGCCACTAACTTTCAGTTAATGCTACCCACATATGATTGAAAGCCAGATGACATTTTAAATTCTTATCAACCCACACAATGACCTAAATTCAATAACAAACAATCTATTTAAGATATCATTAGCTTCAGCGTTCAGTTCATTTTAAATCTTTATTCTCTTTATTGTTAAATGTGACCAGGAAATTAATTTACTCTGTAATAATATTCTACTTTAGAGCTACACTTGAGTAATTAGCAACCGAATATTTTAAGTTAAAAAATGTTTTAAAAAATTTCAGTACTTAGTTGTTAGAACTTTAAAAATATTGTATAAGTTTAAAAATTGAAAAGAAAAAGAAATAAAGCCTTTAATATGTATTCAAAATATAACATATTTTATGGATAGAATAACAGTTTGATAACAATAATTTGTATTATTCAATAGTTTGAATTATAGTTATATTTTCAGGCTTCAAAGCTCTGTTCAAAAATGTTTTGTTATCACCTTAATGTAGCTGATTAGTATGATCTCTTAAATTTTCATATTTATTCTCTATGAAAGGATATTCTTTGAATTATTATGCTAACTTCCTATTTAAATAAATGTATCAGATCAAAGGTTGTTTTTCTTTTAACATATAAAGAAAGAGCATTAAATGTTATCTTATACTTTATTTTCGTAGTCAAAACCATTTCAATACTAAACAGTTTGATTAATAGGAATAAAAGATGAATAGTCCTGTTCATATAAATTATGTTAATGCTGCAATATATAGCTGATAACTATAACTTATACCATATAATTAATATATACTCTTTTTGAAATATATTCTTTGAACTACATTTTTATTATGAAAATTTGTGTGTGGTTTTCCTGACTTATTTTTCATGATAATGGGTACTAAAATTGACTTTTAGTTTTACACAAAACAAAGTGTTTAAAGAACAAAATATTTTCTTTAAAAAGTCCGACATTATTTACATCCTTATCTTGTAGAGTAAAATAAAACTTCAATTTAAAGATTCAATAACAATCACATTTATGTGTCTTTCATAAGTTTTGAATAGGAATTTTCATCAAGATCATCTATGAACAGTTGCAGAATTCCCTTACTTAAATATTTATCACTAGTTACCTATCATTTATCTGAACCTGAGTCCCTTACCAAATTATGGAAGCTATATTTTAAAAACATATTTCTGTACATAAACTTCGAATTCCTACATTAAATAAAACAAATTTTATTAATGTTAAATTTCTTCTTTGAATCCTTCCGTTCGTTTCAAATCTATGTAATTAAAAACGAGTGCAATTACACCAAGTGTCAAGTGAGTTACATTTCATAAGGACTTTTTAAATACTTTTATAAGACTTTTATAAGAGTCTTTTATAAGATGGACTTTTTATAAGAGTCCATCTACCCATGAAACAATGAAATCCAAATATACTAGTGCTTATTTTAGTTACTTTGGCCGTGGTGGCCTTGTGGTACAGCGCGCTGGTTTTCGGTGCTGTGGGTGCTCGGATCGAATCTTGGCGAAGCGCCACTAAAATGGCTCCGTTTGTGTCGTCCCTTCATAGGGGGCAATGTTGGTCCGACTATATGGCTCCCCCATAATAAAATGGCAAGAAAAACTGCGGTGAATTATAGGCGAATGTCTTCTCAACAAGTGCCTCCGCATTGAAAAAAAGAGTAGTTACTTTAGCAAACTTCATTCTCTCCTATTTTTTTCTATGTGTTTTTATATTCTTTTTACACTAAATAATGTAAATGAATCTTAAAAGTATATCTGCCGTCATAATTAGACGACTTGTTATAGTCAAAACAGCAGGTTAGAACTATATTTTTTTCAATGTAAATTTGTCAGATAGTTCCTTTTTTAACATCTTTATTTTCAGACTACCAATATCACTAACCATATCTTGTTTGGCAGCAAAGTTATCTTCCCTAGAATGTTATCTTGAGTTAGTTTGTTCTTATTAAAGCGGACTCTGGAACTGTACTTCCCAACAACAATAATTATTAATTACTCGAGAATTCGTACTGCAAATCTTTTACTGACAAACGTGATCTTCTTCTAGTGGACAGATTGAGTATTAACTAACTGTGATATACATGTGTCTTGCTGTATTCAGGTACTATTGTAAATGAACTGCTGTAAAATTAATGGAACTTCTTCAAACTATTCGTTCCCTAGCCTGTTTTCAATTATCTTTTTACAATGCACATCGACTGCGAACGAGTTGAACAATGTGTCAAAATAGAATCAATATGATAGATAGCAACTGGAAAACTAAAAGAAGGCATAAAATAAAGTGTATTTATACTACCAAAATCCCATTGAATAGTCTTAATGACAAACTAACAACAACCACTGCATCTGATTTTTTTTCTACGTTTCGTCAATTTAACGTGCATCTGTGAAAAAATGGTAGCGGGCAGTTAACATGGTTTCTCAACCATGTTAACTGCCCGCTATGTTTATATGAACGTTACAAGTTTTTGAATTTTAAGTTAAAATTAAGTTTTGACTCTTTAGTTTTATACTTTAAATATCAGTTTTTCATGGTTAACTTGAATTGCTTTACTGTTATTAATACAGCCAGTTTTTGTTCTGAACGTTATCTATTCGCCGTGTAGTAACTATAAAAAAATATACAAATATGTAAGGCTGGGGATGCTGAAAAAATACGAGTCAAAACATAAACATCAGAACATAATATAGACTGCATTCCCTATTACCGTTTGAAAATCCTTTTCCTGGAAATCTGACAGATTCTTGACGTGGCTAACCAGGTCAAAATATCATACGTTCCCGTTTTAGATTCATTATCAGTAACTTATGATCGGAAATTCATGGTTATAAACACATACTGTCATAACGACGCCGGTTTCAAATTTCCCTTTAGAGATGATATAGTCAGAAAGACATTAATCTTCTGTGTGGTATCTGGCATATTTATCACATAATAAAATATCTTCAAAAAAAGACGATATTTATCACTTATTTGCAAGTAAGAAAGTTGGTATGGCTTTTTCAGCCAGCAAATCATGTTTTCTCTTCAGATATTGATTCATCGCTGGTTCCTTTCTCTAATGTAATATTTAAGTTTCTAATGAGGTGCATACTGGCCTGAAATAAAGTCTCCTTTCGTTTTAAAATTGGACTTTGTGAAAATTATGGTATGGTTTAGAAGTGTAATGCAAACACATTTATTTGAAAACCAGATGGTACCGGATTCGACTCCATTTCTGTTTTTCTGAAGAAAAAAAATGTAAAATTAGCAAATGTGTGACCAAGTAGTCATCATAATTTTTAGTTGAACTTACCAAGCAGTAAAAAGTGTAGAAACAGTAATATACAGACTGGAATTTCATATAAAATACTTTCCCCCCCCCCTTAATTGTAATATAATTTTAGGAGATTAACGATTTTAGTAGATTAATTTTAGTAGATTAACTTATAATTTCCGGAAGAAACAAATACATTTACATATTTTCCGTAATAAAAAGTAAAAATTTCTTCGAAAAAATGCAACAAAGTTAAAAGGAATTAACTCGCTTCACTTCCCCCATTTATCACTCACTAAACTAAAAAAAAAAACAAAACAGACTACCTTGGAGCTTAAAATCAAGACCTCCTGTTATACGAACACGATTAATTAGCAATTGCCCCGCCATTCTGCAATCTTCCCGAGTGAGATATAATTTTAACATTTTTATGCTATCTATGTAAAGAATGCAAGTATAATTTTGGCTAGTTAGGGTGTTAGCTGAGGTAAACTCGGTATAAAAAATGAAACCTGGTTCTTTTATTTTACTCTATGAGATACTAAATTATCATTTTCAATTTCTAAATCCATTCTTCACCAATATTCTCCATAAAAGCCTCCTTTATGGTAACTGAGCACAAGATGACGGATAGCGTCGTAAACTGCATATCAAGAATTATCAAGTTGTTTATACAGTGAGATTGGTAGTGCTGAAATAGCACAGACCTGTTACATTCGACTAAGCTTGCCAAAAGATTGACTTTAGTATGCTATATCATTCTCTATCTTCTGTTTATTCTGTTTTAATGTTTGTAGATAGAGCAGTGCTCTTAATTTTGGTATATTAATATTACATCTTTATTTCTGTCTGTCTCTCTCTCTCTGTATATCTATTTGTATGTCTACTCATTTATATAATTCTATTGGTCAAATCCAAAGTGTTGATTTTTGGATAGATAAAATTGTTTGTTGAATCCAACTGACCTCAGAAAGGGATAGAGATTTTCATATAAGGGGATAGTGCAACGAATGAATAATTAATTGTTTACAATTAGTTAGTATGTAGTTACTACGAGTAATAGTTACTTAATAGTCGTTTACAAGTAGTACTTACTGATTAGTCAAGTTCGTTTTAGCAGTCAGTTTGAGTGAGCTTTAAAGCTAGTTTAATGGAATGATATGCTGGCCAGAAACCGGTGTTTTTACAAATTGTTAATTTGCTATTTTGATTTTCTATTTTATAAACCATGTTTTGTTCTGTTCTCAAAAAGAGTAAGAAATAAATTTTCTGTCTGTTATCTAGGCTATAGTTTTAGTATTACGTCAGAAGTAGAGTATTCAATGCTAAGGGATACTTGATGAAAGACTTCTAGAACTAGTCGAAGTTCTTTACTTTCAATAATTGAGGAAACATATCATTCTTTTTACCCTAAAATATGCTATGAAATATTTCGAATCACTAATTTTTTTAATAGGAATTTTTCCCCGTCTAAGTAACTGATTCGCTGATGTGGAGGACAAGTTTCGCGACTCACCCTATTTGTTATCCCACTCTATCTCTATTTTCCTGGTTATTTCGTGGAATGTATAGTGGGCTATGCTTAGAATATTTTATAAATAGTTTTAGATGTTATTATTACTTGATTATTTTACGTGTATTAGCCTGTAACCTATGACAAAGTTCGCGTGGTGAAGAAGGATTGCTGGCAGTTTACGGCAACAATAAAAAAGATGAAAATATCATGTACGGAATATTATGATACATATCGAAGTACATCTATAAAACTAAAGCTTTAATAATGGGTTTTTTCTACTTAGAGCGCTCTCTAAAAATAGAGAATTTCAAGATGCTATAATGCCATTTGTTTGTATATCATAACAAATAACTTTAAGACTTTGATTGGCCAAATGTAGATCAATTCGTCAATTTCTGTAATTCGCAGCGCTTAAGGAAGAACTGGTATATGGTTTAGGTGGAGTTAGACAACTATTGCGTTGCCGTGTATCTGTCTAATGTTGTTGCTTTATTATGAGAAACTTAAAACACTTTATATATCTGGATAGCATAAATATCTATGAATATTAAAAAAAGTAAAAACCCCTTCTGATGGAATTCTTTTATTGAATTTGTACTATTGTTCTAGTAATGATTGCGTACAGCGGAACAACTGATATTAGCCGTGTAATGCTTTGATATAGAGTTTAAAACTGTTGCGAACCTGGTTTAAAATTTATTTAAAGTATTATTACACGGTTAAGAGATAAATAGATGTTGCTTTGGGTACCGAGCTTTGAGTATCAACCGTTAGCTACTAAAATGCTATTAGGGTTTTAAGAGCCACATTTTCCGTGAGTTTTATTTTATAGCGTTTTAAGGAAACAAAAAGCAATATCCTTGAAAAGTCCTAAGGGTTATTTTGCTATCTCTCTCAACTCATGACCAAATGGTGAGTACATGTTGCTAGGGTTCACAGTTTAATCTGTCGATTTCGTAGGTGCTATTGTGCATCCAAGGCCTAGTTTTGCCATGGATTTATTATCATAGTGAAAGGTGTAAGAAATGTCATGTAAAAGACTCTCTATTGAATTTAGTTCTCAGTGATGTATCCCACGTATTTTCGTGTGATTAAATTGTCTTGGTTGAAAATACGTGACAAATTACAAAATTTATGAATCAACTTTCGCGACAAAAATTCGAATTTCAGTTTTTAAAAAAACAAGGGTAAATATAACTACATATAGACTCACGTTATGTAAATTTGAAAAAGGAATTAAAAATAAAGAAATGCTGAGTTTTTGCACAAAGGATCTCTTTTATTTTATGTTTCTTTTTTACTTTTTCATTAGATAGGATGAATCCCCGAGTTACTTGTTCGTAAGAAAACACATATTGTTTATATTGCAAAGAGATTTCAGTTTAATTATGATTTTTCTGAAATGACAGTACATTTGATTCTTTTGTTTAATACAAAGGGTGGGATTTAGAATTAGAAATATGGTATGATGATAAGCCAAAGCAGAAAATGAGGAAGTAATATATCAGTATCATAATAATGCGATAGATTTTTTATAACTATGAAGAAGTATTGTGTGTACGTCAAGAAGAGTTTCATCAAATGAAATAATACTCAATTGATGTCGGATCGAACAATGTAGCAGGAGCGTTTCCATGGCTACGAGAGGAAAATTGCGGTGTCTTCAGCATATATCATCCTGGAATTCGAAAAGGATGCATTAGACATTTCAGAATGTATGATTGGGAATTTAAGATATTATTCAGAATGTGCACCGATAATTATTTAGTTTAATAGAACTATTTATTTAATTATTTTTACTGAAGTTATTTTTCTTTTTAAACTCTTATCTTTTATTTTTTATCATTCTAGCTTTACTTTTTCTTTCTCATTTTCTTCTTCGATATTTTCATTGGTGCTAATTTTGTAATTGCATTCAACATTTTTGTTGACACAAAGTTAAAGTAAAGGATATTTGTGGTTTCTAATACTTATTTTCCGTAAAATCTCAACTAAAATTACTATGCTTTCAAAGGAAACTTTGAAATGTTGCTTAAAAATTACTACCGAAAACATAGACTGGCGCACAATGCTACTGAACTGGCAAGTTTATGTAATTGCAGAACATTTTCAAGTGTCCTTATTACCTTATATATAGAACATTTTATTCCTTACTCTAAAGAATTCTACTTAAAATGCTGAAAAGTTATTTAAGTTTTATAAAACTTATTTAAGTTTTGTTGACAGAGTGGTATTTCACTCATCAAAAGTACTCATGGTGAAAAATATGATCGGTCGTAGCTAAAGATACCTTTTTTATTCTCATAATACTACCTTAATATCTACACATCCGTTTACTGTCTTTTACACAATGCAAGAAATTTCTCATTTTGAAATTCTTCCATCCAAAGGTAAAACACTTAGCCCTGTGACTTAGAAAACATACGACAATTGAACAGTTTCAATTTTCCATAGGCTATTTTAATGCTCTTAAAACCAAAATTTAGCTTGGGTACTGTTTACAAAATTTATCTCTATGCTTTAAAATTAATATTGAAACACACGTAACAGCTTATTAATACATATTTGACAATGGAACTTATGTGATAAAAAGTACTGAAAACTTTTCCGAACCATAGAAACCATTTTAAATGTTTTAAATTTGCTGTGCTAACTGCAATGTTAATTTGACGATATATCTCGTCTTGAAATCGTGACTTGTACAAGTACAAATGAACCTCTTATAAAAAATTATGCCAACATAACAGCATTTTTTTTAAACTTAGCTTGCAATTCCGTTCTTTACTTTTCGATCTTTTTTTTATACATAAATTACCACATATACGTAAAACTCAGCATCAGACTCTTATTAATGTTGTTGTTGTTCCTAATGCCTCCCCTTTCCGGAAGTGCATAATTATAACATACGTACATTTTACATACATACATACATGCATACATATTACATGTGTACATTTTACATACATGCATGTTACAAACGTATATATTCCATACATCACACATACATATAACATACCTACATTCCTACATATTATATACTTACATACGTACATGTTACATACGTACATGTTACATACATAAGTACATCATGCATACATTTTATATACAAATGTACATTTTACATTCATACATACATTTTACATACATTTTACACACATACGTACATTTTACTTTCATACATTTATTTTACATTTTACATACATACATACATTTTACATATATGCATTTTACATACATACATACATATTATATACATACATGCATATATAATATATAATTACATACTCACATATTGTATACATACCTAAATACATATTATTTACCATACATACATATTATGTTGTTGTTTCTAATGTCCCCTGGCAGGAAGTTCCTGACCAGGTCCATATAGGCTTCGGGCTGAGTAGTGCGGCTCCGGTTTATAATAGCACCACAAGGGTCGGAGTCCGTCTTGGCGAGTTGCCACCACAATTTTGACCGAGCAGCCCCCTCCAGGGGCGACATCTGGGGGATCGTGCCTTCCCCACCCACTGACCTTATAGGAATATCTAGTATACGGATTTAACGTGCCCATATCCTGCCTAGACAAGAAGCTATTTAACGACGCTTGTCGGTATTCGATCCAAGCACTCTCAGTTACGAAAGCCGACGCGCTACAGATAGGCTACCTCTGGAATAGACTCTTATAAATAAATTATCATAACGTAACGATAATATATGTGGCCCAAGACAATTGCGTAAATACTGATACATTAAGATTAAACTAGATTTTTTTATTTTACGTAAATATATTTAACATAAAGAAGGCAAAAACTAAATAATAAGAAAGTAGTCACAAATATGAATAACTCTATTGAATAGTTTCTTTATCAGATGTGCCCAAACTGTGTAAAAAAAAAAAATGTGATTGTGATTCGTTGGATCCTAAAGCTAAATAAACTAGAATACTGAAATCTAAAAAAAAAATCAATAAGAACAGGTCTACATGAACTCTAAACCCACATGGGGAAAAATGTACGAAACCGGAATGACAGAAAAGGTAAACGTCAATCATCGTGACAATCAAGAGACAACAGTTATGAGTTACGGACCATTAATAATTAAGAGAAACTGGCACTAAAGAAAAATTAGAACCCCTGCCAAAAACGTTTCAATTTCTGATCGCAGTGACGGACAATTTTAATCTCAAAGTAATTTACTTGAGAAAAATTCAGCATAAAGGATTTTCTTATGTTAATATAAATAAATACATATACATACATTTGTTACAATTAATAGAAAGATGAAATAAAATCGGCCTTTAGTAAAAAATGTAATTTAATTGTGCATTTATTTACGGTGACTCTTTATACATATTACCGTACTAATCCCATTTTCTTTCTATTTTATTTTCTTCCTTCAGTCAAGCATACGTCTTTTATGTATTATTTTGTATTTTGCTTTTTAAAGTCTGGGATTACCGCCTGTATCCAGTTTTAGATTTCTTTCTGAATAGTGATAAAAAAGGAAAAGTGGTGTTTTTCAATTTCTGATAAAAATGGATAAAAAACGGGAAACGAGAGAGCATTACAGATATCAAATAACAAAAATTCTCCAGTTTGAAACGAGTATTAGATATATCGTTGAGCAATTGAAGTCAAAAGAATCCCTTGTGAGCTTATTTTGAAAGAGAAGCCAAAGAAATTTAAAAACTGGATTAAGAATAACTTACAAGGTTATGTAAACGTCTTGCAAAGCTTTAAATTTCAATATTCTACCGAGTTTCCCCTAAATCTATGCGGATTCAGCAGAGAAAAAAATATTAACTCCTAAATAGTAAAGAAGAATTTGTTAACATTTAGTAAGTAAATTTAATATTCAGGCCATTAATATAATTTGACCAGGGAGTTGCATAAAGTTCTGATACTCAGTCCCATATTATATAAAATACTAATTTAAACATTTTATGCTTCGAAAATGAAGTTAAATGATTTACATGAAAGCTTTTTACTTAGTGACTTAATCATTATAAGCACCGGTTAATATGAACCCAAGGTCCATGCTTATAAACTGACCGTACGGGAAGCTTTAACTACGCGCAGCATGCCAGACTCGTTAAATCATAAAGTGTTGTGACTTAAAATTTTTATGCTGTCGTTGAAATAATTAATTTTAAAAGAACACCAAACGAAAAATATATTAGTACAGAATGCTAAATTTTGTTTTCCTTATGTCGTATTCTTTCGTTTCAACCACGTATTTGAAAGCTTTTTAATTACATAAAATTATAAATGACCATAACACTTCATGTTCCATCTTTTTAACCTTATGAAGAATATGACCTAAATTTAATAAATATCTGAGTGCTCTAACATAAATAGAAATATATCGGAATAAAGAACAGAATACATTATAGAAATAAAAGATAGATGCGGTAAATGCTTGGAATGATACATATATATATTTGCGTATGAGACAGATGATTGTTGGTTGGCTTTTAATTTTAAAAGAACACAAAAAGAGACATATATTAGTACAGAATCCAAAATTTTGTTTTCCTTTTGTCGTATTCTTTCGTTTCAACCACGTATTTGAAAGCTTTTTAATTACATAAAATTATAAATGACCATAACACTTTATGTTCCATATTTTTAACCTTTTGAAGTATGTGACCTAAAAATTAATAAATATCTGAGTGCTCTACCATAAATAGAAATATATCAGAATAAAGAACAGAGTACATTATAGAAATAAAAGATAGATGCGGTAAATGCTTGGAATGATACATATATATTTGCGTATGAGACAGATGAGTGTTGGTTTCACAGTTCGGATCATGTCATCTCAGAAAACGAAGTTGGCTTTGAGCCAATAAGGTCATCCGGGTTCTCCTTTACATTCCTGAAGTGCCTTCCAGGATATCCATCATTGCTTGCATGATAAAATCTCTGACACTGATTTCTTTTCTGTAAGAAATTGAATTGTTTTTTTCCTTTTTATCGTCAAACTATTGAAAACTCTCAAAAATGCAGATCTGAACAAACGATTTGATTTCAAATATAGAGAATAATACACTGTATGATCCAACATACATGCTTGCAAGGCTTTTGCTAAGTATTTTGCCCTGGAGTGCTGCTTGTTTTAAAACGCATTGGCATATGTAGAATATATCCAGATATATAAAAACTAATATATTTTAAAACACTAACTTTTCGTGCTGCAAAATGTATCTCTTGAATCAAAACTGCTGTTAGATTTCTTGTCCAGAATACGCAACGTTAAGAGAAATGGAATCCAAAAAACAAGACCTACTCTCTGTGCCAGGATAGTTCATTTGGAAGATTACCAGCATGTAGGTTTTGGGTTATGTATTCATTCCTATTGCTTGTACTAGATCAGGGGTTCCAAACCCGTAGAAGTCTGCGGACCACTAAGCCATAAATTAAACCACGTGAGGATCTTTCCCACATACTGACTTCAGGGGGGAGGGGAACTTCCAGGGGTATGGGGGTCTAGAATATCTCTCAGGCAAAAGGGATACAGGATTAACGTACTCACATTCTAACTTATCGTATTATAATAATAAAATAATTATGTAAAACTTTTAAGAAATTTTAATTCAACACCTGATAGTCATCGGATGTACTCGGCCCATCTAGTTCAGCGAACACTGCTTTCAAAATCCCCATTTATTTGGGAACTTTTTTAGATGTGATGCCGGACCTATCCCGAGGCTCTCGCGGACTACCGGTTGGGAACCACTGTACTAGATGACCATCACGGTGAGCCCGGAATAATGATAAAGTGCCGTTAAACAACGGGTAAAAAGTATGATCATTGGAAAAATTCAGAATTCTTGACCAAAATATTGTAATATGTGAAACCATCAATTTCTGTCGTAGGCCTCAGAAAAAAGAGGAAAATGAATGACGAACGGATTTTAAAAGTTATAGTTCTCAACATCGCTAGGAAATTGTGGTTGGTTGTACATTGTTCTCATATTTAAAAGACTCAGTTCAATCTCTTGTTCTAAATGATAGTCGCTACACCATAAATGGTAATGAAAGTAAAAGTTTTTGTCAGATAGCTTCTAAATGCATACTCGGTTATGTAACCGACATCGTGTGCATTTTAATTTAAAAACTATTGATTGCGAAGATAGTCTTTAATAATTTTATGACACTTGAAGAGTAAAGCATATTAGCTCCGCCAAGGGCAAAAAATTGTAGAAGGTTTCAATATAACTTTCACTATTAAGGATGATTGGAATTATTTCATCCATTTTTTTCAAAATAACTTTTTGTAGCCATATTATAAGATATACATATATTATTTTAGGGTGATATAATGCATAGTTATATGCTGAGAAGTATCAGTTTTTTTATTTTACTTTCCGTTTTATAAAATTTGCTTTCCTGACGCACTTCTTGCAAACACACTTGCAACGCAATCGACAATCCTTTCCAAATCACGCCCGAATGGACAATTTTATGATAGCAAGTTATGAATACATTGATAGTAGAAAAAAGAGGACAATACAAGTGGTGGAAGGTAGAGGGTCAAAATTAGATTCTGAGCTGCAAAGTATATAATAACGAGTTAATTAAAAAAGCCTGCTGACGTCCTAGAAAGAACTAACTTAATCTATTTGTGAGCCAAGTTGGACAAGATTTTGATATGAGGTTCAAATTAAAACAGGCGAACTGATCTGATTATAGAAAATTCAGTAAATATAGTTGTTATTAAACTCTGTCCGAGTCCTATTAAAATATTTTTGCTTTTGGTGGAGGATTTATTTGAATCTCTCCACTAGAAACTTACAGTTATTCATTTTTCAACAACGAAATAAAATGTTACATTATAATGGAAAATTACATAGGTAAATTTATTTTTCGAAAAGAAATTTAGTGTATCTTTTACTGAATTTCCAAAATAAAAACCAGAATAATGGTACGTAGGATGTTAAGAGCAAAACTGTGTCCCTATGATTTAAGAAATTGGCATGATTCAAGGACTCCAGTATGTAAATTTGGAGATTAGAGTAATTATATATCGGTAAATTATAATTTTAAAAGTATTAGTAAAATGTATAAGATTGTAGCTTTTTAGGAAAAAAATATCTGATATTATGTACAAATTAAAATTGTATGAAAATTGCATAGTAACCGATAAGGGAATAACTAATCCTTAGATGAAGCGCTGCTATTAACAAAGTTAATTATGCCACGCTTAAAAACATTTGACTAAGACTTTTTCTATCGAGCATTAAATGTTACCTTCCCCAATTTATTATACAAGTTAGTAAAGGTATGTTGACTCAGCCTCTGCTACATAGTTTCAATCAAAATATTTATTTTAGTTGTTATAACAAAATTTATATTAACATTACAAAATAAGAATAGTTTTTAATTTTTACCATTTCATTTAAAAATAATATTTTTAAAGAAATACTTACAAAAAATTATTCGTTTCTTAAACGGAAAATTTTGTGACTATCTAAATGCATTTTCACTAGAATACGTATTTGAAAAGTGCGTTTATGAAATGTGTATCAAAATTTCAAGAACGTATTTCATATCTATTCACTAAATAAATCAGATCTCTCGCTGGAAATGTGCACTAGTGGCATCATTGGATGCCTGACATGTCAAATGATATATTTAAAAGTTTGTCTTGGATATTTCATATGAAAATTATTTTAAGATCTCTAGCAAAGTTGCTTTGTCACCAAGGTATAAATATTTCTCCATGCTGAATAAATTTACTTCTACAGATTGTTTATATCTTTGCCTGGATTTCTGAAAATATTTAGATAATCATCGAAGCTTTACTGTTTAAAATAGATTTTAGGAATGATAGGCCTATTTTTAATGAATCCAATAAAAGAAAAGCACCGTTTATAGAGAACTATTTAAACGCTTTTAAATTTCACCCTTTTAGATAATTATCAGCATATTATCGGTTATTATGAAGTTTTCTGCCACGTAAAAAAACTAGAAATTTTACTTGTAACTGTTTTTGGGCTCTAAACGTAAGAACCCACAGAAGTGTAAAAAATTTGAAATTATAAGACAAAATAGGATTTGACTTCTACTTTTATAATTTTTAATGACTCAAAATAATTAGGATAATAATTTAACAGTCTCAACCAGAGTACATGGCATTTGTATCCGCCTATTTTCCTAGCAGGAGGGGTGCTAGATGTCAGTTTAGTTTTCGTTCTTATAAAGTAAAGGTTATTGACACCACAAGCCTTTTATCTCTCAGATACGACGACAGCAGATTCGTAAGTATTTTTGATCAGTCTGATTTTTTGTTTTGTAGCTGTATTTTTGTGGATTGCTGTTGATTCCAAAATGTTTTATTCAACCAATTTGGAAATTTATGCTGGAAAGCAAACGGACGGGCCATACCAATTGAGCAACAAGAGCACGGACATAGTAGAAAGATTGATTACTCCCATCACTAACACCGGACGTAATGTCACTGCTGATAATTGGTTCAGTGATGTCTCTTTGCTCCAAACCTTATCAGAAATTTTTTCCGTAGATAAAAGGCAAAACAATGCATACCTATAGTTATTTACCCCCCTTTTCCTTAAAATAATAGTGTAAAAATTTATATATCATGGTTTTTATGTCATGTATCTCACAGATACGACGACAGCAATGACGTAAGTTTTTTGAGGATAGTAATGGAGTGTTAATTTTATTCGGGTGTCATTATTACGATATTCTACACGTTTCTTGAAACTATCGATGTTTTTATCAAGGAAACCAGACCAATTAAAGAGTAATAAATTCGAAATAATATAATTTATTAATTTTAAAAGACAAGTATCCGATATTTTATTATCGTTTTATTTGAAACCATCAGTAAAAGTTTCAGAGTACAGTCTTTTAGATTGGTTAGATTTTAATCCAGATCTGCTTCGTGTTCAGAAATGTGAAAATTTGTTTACGATGTTAAATTGAATTTGAGACATTACTCAAGTTTATATCATATATATATGCCTTTGTTGAAAGGTAAATAATGTCAAGCGTGGAATAGAGACAGAAGCAGTTTCGAATCTCCCAGAAGAAATACAACGAAATTTCTTTAAGACACGAAACTTTAAATAACAATCGAAAAATGGAGAGAAAGTACTTCAGGTCCATTTTACAGAAAGTAGATAAACTGAAAGAGCTAGTTATTAACGTCATAGATGAAGTTTTTCCAATCACTCTTCCCAAAGAACCTCATAAAAAAATCAACGTCAAGTTGTGGTTTAAAATCTCCATTCCACTTTTTTTCTGTTTAGAAAGGAACAGAAGTTGGATTTTACGAAAACCTTCCTCCGCATCATTAAACTGAAAGAAAGCGAGAATAAAATACGTGGAATCGCAAGAAGAACATTTTGATTCCCCCGGGTCAGTAGGCTGCAAATCTAAAAAAAACATGGTAGCCTTTCGCATTTAATGTGTATTCTTTTTTCATTTCGAGTTGAATGCTTACAATAACTTTTTTTCTGAGCAAGGAAGTAATATCAGATGTGAAGCAGAAATTCTTTTGAGGAAAGTAAGCGATTCTTTTTGTCTAAAATCCGCCCTAACTTGACCAACAGCTCAGATGTATGTTTTGGAATGTAACCTGTTAACAAAAAGTTGTTGAAAACAAGAATAATTTTCTGCTTCGATTTTAAGGGTGTTGATTTTTTACTGATCTCTTTAATCTTAAAATCTCATTAGCTTTCAAATTACGTTGTAAATTACGTACTACCAAAAATATTTAAAAAACGTTTTTCTCCATTTGTAAAGAAACACTTTTAAAATACAAGTAAATGTCTCAGTATAGAAGCAGAGTTTTAGGGATTTTACTTGTTAGCTTTTCAGGGTAAGGAATTTATGAAATTTATGTTGTTTAGTGTAATATTGAAAAATCAGAAAATATTATAATTATTTACATATCACAACTATTTATAGTTGCTTTTTAAAAATTAATTTTGATGTGATAGTGAAGTGGCATTTTCACCACTCTAGCCTTTTCCTAAAGAATTCTGGGCTGAGGATTAACACCGCTTCTGACCAGTGGATTTATCATCGTCGTTAAATGCCACTCTCGTTAGAGCATGTAAAGAAGAATACCAAATAGAATCTATTTTCCAATAGGGCAAGCACCTGTATGGACAATATTCGTCCACCCACACCGCAAAATTTAGTTGGTTACTTTATTATGGAAGCAACATATAAACGAACCAACACTGATCCCTATGAGGGGACAATCCAGGAACGCCCAAGACTTTGTCGGAATTCGGACTAAAGCTCAATTGTTTGGTGGCACAAGCAGAATGCTAAAGAAATAATCAAAATTAGAAACGAATGTGGTCAACACTGGCCCCATACATGATAGATACGTGTATCATACGTCGAAAATGCTTCCATGGATTCGTTCAAGAGACGTCAAATACGTAATGTTTTCATACCCAGCGGCCCACGCAGAATGTTAAAAAAACACTCAAAATTAGAAACGAATGTGTACACCACTGGCCCCATACATGATAGATATGTGCATCATACGTCGAGAATATTTCCATGGATTCGTTCAAGAGACGTCAAATACGTAATGTTTCCATACCCAGCGCAAAATGTTAAAGAAACAATCAAAATTAGAAACAACACTGGCCCCATATATGATAGATATGTGCATCATACGTCGAGAATATTTCCATGGATTCATTCAAGAAACGTCAAATACGTAATGTTTCCATACCAAGCGGCCCAAGCAGAATGTTAAAGAAACACTCAAAATTAGAAACGAATGCGTACAACACTGGCTCCATACATGATAGATATGTGCATCATACGTCGAGAATTTTTCCATGGGTTCGTTCAAGAGACGTCAAATACGTAATGTTTCCATCACGTCTAAGAGTATATGCGTTGTAAAATGATATCCCATCTGACGTGGTAGAATAGGGCTGTATGAATCCCTTTGAACATATTTCAGACACACAGAAATGGTTCAGAGCACTAGATGAAGACGTGCACAAATATAGATCAACATAAACTCTGTAGATTACTACCATTAGACGTGCAGAAAGGGTGCAGCAGAGTTTAATACGTGCAGATCACGATATTTATATGAGCAGAAATGACGCAGAACACTCGTTTTGGACACTTAGAAATGGTGTTCAACTTAACCACGTCAAAACACGTTCACAAAATGCCAGAAAATATACATGTTTTAGACTTATTAAATCTAAAGTATATTAATGTATAAAAATGGTTACAAAAGTTTTTGGAATTTAGTAATGTCTTCTAGACACACAGCATAGTTTACAAATTTGAAAATTAATTATTTGCCTCACGTTATTACACATGGATTAGTGGTTGGTAGGTCACAACAGTAATGGTGTCTAGGCACCATAAATGGTTGAACCGAAAATTTTTGTAAGGACATTTTATTCCTAAAGATATTAAATATAGCACGTTTTATGGAATGTTTCAAATATATGGGATTAATGTCAATGCATTTCTTTCTGGAAAAAGTTGCAAGTTTTTTCCAATGGAAGTCTTTGCCCTACATTTATATTAGGGAAATATAAAGTTCAACTTGTAGTTGCAAAAATAAGCTGCAAATCGAATACTTGAGGGAAAAACGCAAATTCAATCATCCAAAAGAAAAAAAAAGCATCAATTTGTAAAATTATTCATTAAATTTATTCTTGTAAGACTTAATTTGTTTTGTATTTTGGGTAGAAATTCGAAAAAAAATCTTGAATCAGTTAAAAAAGATATATTATCGATTTGCTTTATTGCAAAGATAAATTTTCCTCCTGAAAAGGAAACTAAGTTCACTCTAGATATTAAATCAGTATGATTAGAAAAGGTTTGAATTCTTGCCAAAAAGGATTTTTGTCATTGAAACTTAAAAAAATAAACTATTCAACTATGTTTTATTGTCTCATTATTTTTATGCCATTGTATGTGGCAGTGTTAATTTGTTTATTTTGATTTGTTGCATTAATTTATTTCATCACATTATCGAAGTATTGCAAATTCAGCGGAGAAAAAAAAATCAGGGAAGACACAGAAAAACTGACTATCATTTTCGTTCTTTCGTTTCCTTTATTTGGTGTAAATGGTGTCAGGGGTTTTTATCCCATTAATTTATTTAATGCATATTAAGAAACGTGACTTAAAACAAGAAACATAAAAAAGTTTATTATTTGATAATTAAAAGGCAGTGAATAGTTTTGTTGATGCAAGAAATAAAAGATTTATGACTAGTTTTCAAAAAAGTATACGAAGTTAGAGATTAATTTGATATTATCTTCAGGATGTACCGTATTTTCCGGCGTATAACGCGTACCGACGTACAATGCGTACCGTCGTACAACGCGTACCGGCGTATAACGCGCACCGGCGTACAACGCGCACCTATAATTTTAAACTACATCTTTTAATTTTTAGGTATATTCTCCGTATAACGCGCACCCTTTTCTTGACGAAAAAACCTGAAATGTACATGTTCGATGCTCTTGTCTTTTGTGGTCATTCATTCGAAGGATTTTCCCAGGCTTTCGAACAATGGTAAACTGAATTGGCAAGTGATAAGGGGAACAATATGTGTGCAGGGGAAATGCTTGAGGGAGAGAACAATTCCTGGTGCCTTAAAGAATCCAGAAAGTCTTTTAGTTTGGGACATGTTCAGATCCCATCTAACGGATAATACAAAGAAATTGATAAAATAGTGTAACACAGACATGGCAATTATTCCAGGTGGATTAAAGCCATTAGTTCGGCCTTTAGATGTGTGTATCAATAAACCATTCAAAGGAAATTTAAAACGACAGTGGAACACGTGGATGTTTGAAGGGGAAAATACATTTACAACAGGAGGCCAAATGCGTCATGCCCGTCTAGAAATAGTGTGTGAATTGATAATAAAAGCATGGAATGAAATTAAATCCGACATGATTCAAAAGTCATTTAAAAAATGTAATATATCTAACAATTTAGATGAACGGAAGATGATTATTTACTTATGGCTCAGAGTAACGGTGGTAGTGAAGAGGAAACAGAATTCGATGATGTGCCTGAAGATATAACGGAAGACGAATATGACGAATTATTCATGTTATCCGATAACACTGGTCGGCACAAAAAAAAAAAAAATCTACCTCTGACACCATTCTTGCTGATTCTTATGTAAAATGACATCCTGAATCCGAATATGACCTCAGTTTTCCCCCATCACCCACTGCTTTGGGAGGATGGCCTCCCACCTATTTTTATCACTTTTGCATAATTGGGAGGGATGAAAAGGATAATTTTTGCCTCTGCATTTCTTCTGAGGGGCTAGAGAGGTGAAAAGTTCTAAAACATGAACATTTGTTGCAAGGAGGTAGATTTGGGGGGGATTTTCCCCCTTAAATTGTAAAAAAAAATCATAAAAATGATCAATTTTTCCGGTTTTTTCGCAATTTTTTCATTTATTTTCTACTTACTCTAGCTTCCAGCTCATCCTCTCTCAAACACCCCCAAATAATAAAAACATATAGCAACAATAATAAAATATATAGCAACAGTTCGGAAGATTCCCAATACCCCGCGCGAGCAGGTTTGCACAGGAATTTCCATGCTTTGACACGTTTAAACTTGCATTGCTCTTGTCACTATAGTCCTGCACTGTAATCCTTATCTTCCCTCATTTTTATCACTTTCCGATAGTAATTTAATGGCCCTGAATTTGATTTGGAGGGGTGAAAAGGATTATTTTAGCTATAAAGAATAATAAATAAAAAGTAAAATAATAAATGTAAGCAATAATAAATAAATAACTACCTTCATTTGGTGCTTGCTTTCCTTTTATACCCTGAGGTAGAAATTTCTCGTACCAAAAACCAGCAGTACTCTGCCAAAATGCTCGCATTCCACTTCCCTGAAAATCTCCTCTCGAACTTATTGATGTCTTGATGGAATCGTTCCCCGTGTTCATCCGAAATTGCTCCTAAATTCTCAGGGAAGAAGTCCAGGTTTGAGTGAAGGAAATGCACTTTAAGAGACATGTTACACGCCATGGCCTCGTACGCTGACAGCAATTCCTCGACATGAGCGACATAATCATCACTTTTGTTGTTACCCAAAAAGTTCTCACACACGTTTTGGAATGCAAGCCAAGCTCGTTTTTCTTTTCGATTCAGGTGTTCAATAAACGTTGAATCTTGGAAAAGTTGTCTAATCTGGAGACCCACGAAATCTCCTTCCTTGATTTTAGCCTCACTAAGCGAGGAAGTTTAGTTTTCAAAAATTGAAATGCATCACCTGTCTTGTCCAGTGCTTTCACAAACTGTTTGATCAATCCGAGTTTGATGTGCAAAGGCGGCAAGTAAATATTTTCTTTCGGGACCAGAGGATCATGAGAGACATTTTTCTGGCCGGGGGTAAAACTTTCTCGCAGAGGCCAGTTCCGTACAATGTAATATTTGTCTCGGGCTCGGCTGTCCCATTCACATAGGAAGAAGCAGTATTTTGTGAAGCTTGATTGCAGGCCCGTGAATAGAGCAACAACTTTTAAGTAGGCGCAAATTTTCCAATTATATTCATGATAACTGATTTTATCAAGGATTCGGCTGATGTTTTCGTACGTCTGCTTCATATCCACAGAGTATGCAACCGGAACTGATGGTAACCCATTCCCATTAGCCAACAGGACAACTTTCAAGCTTGTCTTTGATGAGTCTATAACAGTCTCCATTTGTCGGGATCACATGGCATCTTCAGTTCTATGATTAATGCATTTGAATTAGGGGAGAACACTAAGCTTTCATCTTCCTAAAAAAGTAATTTCAGGGTTGACTGCCTGGTCCTGTAACAACATATTTTTACTCCCTTTTCTAAGAGATTCCACTTCTTAAGTCGAGATTCAAGAAGTTGAGATTTAGTCTTAGGTAACCCCAAATCCCTGACGAGATCATTCAATTCCGACTGAGTAACGAGGTGAGGTTGCCGATGAGCTGAATCAGCTGAACACTCTTCATCATCGGTGGACGTATCATTTGATTCTCCAGGCTGTGACTCAAAGTCTTTCAAAACTGTTTCTAGAGTATAGGTTTTTTGGGGCACTGGGATTGGCAAAGATTCGATGTGAGGAACTGGTCTTAGAGCTGAAGGGATATTAGGATACTGAACTGTATGCTTACTTTTGCTAGAGATCCCGGCGGTGGAAGTCGAAACATGAAAATTCCTGTGCAAACCTGTGTCCGCGGTGTATTGGGAATCTTCCGAACTGTAGCTATTTATTTTTATTATTGTTGCTATATATTGCTGCTATATATTTTTATTATTTCGAAGTGTTTGAGAAAGGATGAGGGGGGAGGGGCTGGAAGCTAGAATAGGTAGAAAATAAGTGAAAAAATTGAGAAAAATATGGAAAAATCGGTCATTTTTAATGATTTTTTTACAATTTAAGGGGGCAAATCCCTCCCCAAATATACCTCCTTGCTACAAATGTTCATGTTTTAGAACTTTTCCCCTCTCTAGCCCCTCAGAAGAAATGTAAAGGCGAAAATAATCCTTTTCATTCCTCCAAATTATGGAAAAGTGATAAAAATAGGTGGGTGGGGGGGGGGGGCCACCCCCCCAAATAACGGTGGGTGATGGGGGAAAACTGAGGTCATATTCGGATTCAGGAGGTCATTTTACATAAGAATCAACAGGAATGGTGTCAGGGGCAGAATTTTTTTTCTTTTTTTTTGCCGACCAGTGTAATTAAAATTTTTAAGTTCAAAAGGTATGTCATTTCTTTTAAATAAACAGCATTTATGTACATGTAGAAATCTAATTTTTTTATGTTCATCTTTTCCTTATCTATCAATTTTATATCGCGCACCCGTAAATTTCGATCTTAGTTTTTGTATTAAATGTGCGAGTTATAGAAGGACAATACGGTATACAAATGTGGATATTACTAAATGTTCTGCAACAAAGAGTTCAATATAAATTGAAATCCGATAGAAACAACGAATTTTTGTTTTAAACTGGAAAGCCTAACGAAGATAAATATTTAGAAAATTTTAGCACCTACTTCTCTGTGAGATAAATTTCTGTTAAGGTGAATACGTTGTTCAAACAGTAATAACAGTCAAAACAATTTTGCATCTATTTAAAATGGAATGATTAATCCCAAATATATAAATTTAAAATATTACACTTAACGAATAGAATTAAATAGTAATCAATACCTATTTTATTATGCTAATAACGATGAATTTCAAAAAGTAGATTAATAGTAGATTAAAAGTAGATTAATTATTAATTATTTTGGGTATGTTTGTTGATAAACATGTATAACTAGAGAAAATTTTTCACTGAATATTTAGCAGTAGTAACACAATGATATTCAGAAGTTTGATAAAAGCAATTTGTTTAAAGGACTTTTTGGAATAAGCGTAAACTATTTGTGGTTAAGGAATTACGATAATTTTCTATTTGTAGAGATGGCAGGAAAACAACCAAACCTGTTGTGAATTTAGTAAATATATTTTCGAGAATTAATTTAAATTGACTAGTTTAAGCAAAGATAACTATTTTAACTCCGTTTTTAAAAATTTCTTTGTTATTATTTTTATAAATATTACCCTCATACACTCCCACGTATATGTGTATATATATATATATATATATACACACGTATATATATATATATATATATATATATATATATATATATATATATGTGTGTGTGTGTGTGTGTGCAGTAACAAGAAAGTATTTTTCAATCTCAAACTTAAGTTCATAATGTGACCTATAAAGAGCTATTCGTAGAACCTATAAATAGTTATTG
This sequence comes from Dolomedes plantarius, assembly GCA_907164885.2. NCBI lineage: Eukaryota > Metazoa > Arthropoda > Arachnida > Araneae > Dolomedidae > Dolomedes > Dolomedes plantarius. Next base: position 34,989,467 of record OU015501.1, read on the forward strand.
ATGCATTTTCCATTTTTCTTAATTTTTATATTTACCCTTAGGCAAACTCTTTATTGGAAATGTAATTGTAATTTCAGGGACGTGTGAAAATTGACAGCTTGTGGTTTTAGGGAGGTTACGAGTCACAGGAATGGGAGGAAAAGAAACTTAATTATTTGATTAATTATTGCTGAGAATTCTAACTGTAGTAACGGTCGATTTTTAGAATGTCAGAGAGAAAATGATTTTAATTGTGCAGTTTGATGCCCGTTCTTTAGCAGACACGAGGAACGCCTGGTGTAGGCAAGACCTCTGTGTTCTGGTTCATATTAACAGAAAATGGCGAAAGAGAGAAGAAATGTCTATTGAATGATTTTAGGCGTTTAAGTATGGATTTTAATTTACAAGATAAGTTCTTCAACCACCAAAAAGTCAACATGGCTGCACAAAATTTTCTGAATAGTTTTAAGGAGGAATATTACGTTTTGGATGTTTATCGTAACTAACACACACACACACACGTGTGTGTGTGTGTGTAAGTGTGTACGTGCGTGCACGCGCAATGTTGTAAAGAAACTGCATTGTAATGGGCACATATAATCTTTCCAAAACGTCACAAAACAGTTAGGGTTTCATTATTATTATTTTGTGTAAACATTAAATAATATTTAACACAAACATTTTGACATATATATTTACATTACTTACATAAGTAGTGAATATTTAGAATCTTATGCACTATAAATCAGTGTCAATATGTGCTAACATATGTGTTCCAGTATCATCTATAAGTGCACAGTCGTCACTTAGGATGAATTTGAAAGGCTTTGTCTGTCAAAGTTATGTAATAAATATATAACTTGAAGCATGGCACCTCATATTTTGCAAATAAAATTTATGTTCTGCCTACGCAGTGAGTCGACATAATCTTGACAGTCCATATGATATGCCTAAAACGGCTGCAACATGAAGTTAACTTGAATACAAAATATATCAGCATAAATATACATGCCTTACAGAATAATAACTCTGTCTCTTTCTCTTCCCTTCCTCTCCCTCTCTCTCTATATATATATACTAGCTGAAAACCCGCACTTCGCTACGGAGTACATTCAAATTAAATACAACGGTCAATGTATGGAATTCATGTCATATATATATATATATATATATATATATATATATATATATATATATATATATATATTATAATAAATACGACGACCAAAGTATACAATTTATGTAAAAAAATATATTTATAAATAAATATTAAGGGATATTTTTATAGACAAAATAATGTAGAAGAAAATATTCATATTAAATCTAATAGGACATACTAAAGAATATAGTACAGTTAATATAGCACAGTTTGAGGAACATATATTTTACTGTATATTTTTTTGGATAATGCCCAATCGTCTGCCACATTAGAAAGAAAAAAAAATATATTTTTGTCTATTTAGTTGTTATGCACGTGACGATAAATTTATTTAAAGTACCAGAAAAAGAAATCACATGATCAGCATTTAATAAATTAAATTCTAAAAATAAATCTTTAAAAATTCCCCAAAAATCAGAAAATAAATTTAAAGATTCGAAAAATATTTCATTTTAAAGGAATTTTTATGATCTTTCTTGTGATATAAATTTTATAACCCTCAAATTATTATTTTAAATGCAAACTTAAAAAAAGTTACTAAAACAGCTTAAAAATTTAATTTGAAAAAATCTAAGAAGAATTTTTCAAAAATCTTTCTTAGTGCACTCCTACACTATAAAAAGAATCGCCATACAAAATTTCAGCCTTTTAGGTCCAGCGGTTTGGTCTGTGCGTTGTATGTCAGTCAGTCAATCAGTCAGTTAATCAGTCAGTCAGTTACGGAACTGTTTTATATGTATAGAAGATATACAGAGAGAGAGAAAGGGGTTGAAATATGTACAGTATAAACTAAAAAATCCATGGATATTTAAACTTTAGGACATTTATGTTTATGATAGCAGAACCAAATGCAATCGAAATCGATTATTTATATTACCTTGAAATGAATTTTGAATATTACGATTATAAGCGCATGAAATTTCCGTGTTATATTAGGTTCGAAGTCCAAACACCTTTAAATTGGGTGATAAACTCCGGAAATGAAGCTAATCTCTAAAACTGTAAGAACCTAAGTTTAGATTTCAAGTACTGAATTTAATTTCCATGCTAAAACGCTGAATGCATTAAAATGTAATGTTGATGCTAAAATTGAAGTCAACCTATTTTAGATTTAACATTATTAAATGTTAGATAAAATATAAAGTTTAAATGTCAAGAAACATAAGTTTTGAGGATAATTAGGGATTTATATGTTAATCATACAGAAAAAATCAGTAGGTTGAACTTCCTTTAAAATGTCTATTGCTTATATTTAAGCTATTGTTTATATATAAATTAAATTTGATAGTAAATACAGAGAAAAGTGTTTTGCTGTGAAATAAAATTTATGTTCACTTTTATTTACCGAGTTTTCACTGTGAGAGTAAATAAATTATTTTTCGCTAATTATTTTTCATACATTGCTCTCGAAAGATAAAAATCTCTGTGTAATCAACATATATGTCTTACTATTTTTTAAGTGTCCATACATCTTAACTTAAAAATGTCACTTCTTTCAATAAAATTAAATACATATATAGAATATGATATATAATGAGATGGAAGCAGATATTAAATGAGATGCATGTTTTATGTAGCTAAGGACGTGAGACTATAGTTTTTAAAGGATCTAATTCTATTATAATATTTTTTAACAAAGTTATTAGATTAAATCTTGAAGTTCATGAGAAAAAACAAAACAAAAATAAAATATTGAGACTAATATAGGCCAATAAAAAGTTTAGGATATAAAATGCTATGTTTCTATTACTTCATACCCTAAAGAATACACATTGCACTAATATAAGTATATATTAGGAATGTATAAGTATGTGGGTTTAGAATTAATACAATAACATGCGGAATTTCTTTATATTTCATAGTATCAAAAAATCGTTCAGTGGGGAACTTGCAATACAATTTCCTACTCATGACATAGTTGTCATCTCCATGAGATGAAAACATTTCTTTTTTTATTTCTGGAGACGTTTCAAATCCAAACTGTATGTTAAAAAGATGGAGAACCAGAAAATCAAATGAGTAACTCTGGAAAATTCCACATGAGAAAGTAAGAGCTGTGCCAAGTTAACTTTTTTTGGCTTATTTTTTTAAATTATTAAATTAGATTTTTTTCTACAAATATATTGTTTCCCTTTTCTTTTGTTTACTAAAGATGGTAAATTAGCAACCATTTTAAGAAATAATGTTTCAATTGATTTAAAATAAATGAGTTAAAATTTATCTGTCTATTACTGCAGTAGCTTTATGTAATTTTAAAAACAATAAGGTACAGAACTCTCTGGAAGAATGCTTGATACAAAAGAAAGTTATATCCTTATAAATCTATAGATCTAGAGGTCATTTCGTAGCGGTCATATCACGAGATATTCTATGATTTAATTGTATTGATTGAGTTAAATTTATAAGTTTTTTATTAATTCAAAAGGTTTGTTAACATACTTTGTTTTTGCATATTCAAATACTTGGGTGCTCGGTCTAAACTGAGGTGGCACCAGGGGGGGGGGCGATGTTGGTTTGCCTGTACGAAAATCCCTTTATTAAATGAAACCAATAACCTTCTAGAAGCATTTGGCAAATTGCGGAAGACAAAATTCCTGCCGTATTGGAAAACAACAACAATTTGATTCAAAGTCCTTTATGTAGCTTATAGTTGACTGTGTTTGTAACTACTGGACGTTCAGGACAGGATATATCTTGGATAACTTTCTATACTCTAAGTCCTATGAACGTTAATTCAAAATTAAAAACTCGCAATTCTTAATTATTATTTTTTTAAATAATCCGATTAAAGATTCTTTGAGTAAAGATATTGTTCGAATTCTCCTGAATAATATGGAGAAAAATATTATCTACAGTAATTCTTTTACCTCAGTCTGTTCAATAGTTTGTTCAAAATTTATTTTGAATTAAGAGAGAAAAATTTTCTTTTATTCAATTACTTGTATTCCATCAAAGGGGTTTATGTTTTCAACGCTTTTATGCATCTTTATATGCTCTGAAGAAATCAGTAGTATTTAAATATAGAGTAAACATTATTGATTATTAATTATTTAGACCAATGAAAATAAGTTGCAAAACAAAGAGGCTAAAAATATAGGATCTATGTTGAGTAATTATACAGCTCTAGAAAGTATCCCTTTAAGATGTAAAAACCTGTTCTTTTTATTGTAATTCGAAACACTGTTATAAGAACTCAAAGGCCCTAAGTAACTCTATTTATCAAGAAATGACTTGATGAAATTTTTTTAAATGAGTTAATTTATCACTTAACCCCATTAAACTTATAGCCAGGAAAATCTCATCTGTGATTAGAAATAGGTTACTCTTCAAATTTAATTTTACAACTTAAATTAAGGATGATAATTTGTACTCGGGGTATATGAAATCAATTCTAATTACAACATCCTTCATGCTGTAGGATTTAATGTACAAATACCGTTAGCTTCTAACTGATTTATGCTCTTGGAATTTCTATGACTGCAAATAATTACACTTGGCTTCAATATTAATCTAAGTGCATCGTAACTAACAGAGAGTAAAATACTCGAAAGTGAATATTTTCTTAATGTTACGATTTAATACATTTCAAGTAATATAAATCTATGCCAGAAATGACTTCCTTTTACTGCAAAAAATATTGAAGTAATGTGAAATTTCAAGACAGTACACGTGACCATTCATGATTAGTTAAAAACGAAGCAAAATTATTTATAAAAATTTGTAGAGAAGCTCAGCATTCCTTTAAAAAAAGAATATATATAATACTAATATTACTACTACGACTAATAAGAATAATTAGCTCAAATTTGTAAAACTTTTTCCGTTACGTTTTTATATTACATTTAATTTTCTTACTGAATCTTTCAATTTTTCATTAATATGAACAAAATATGAAAAGATAAAAAAGGGAATGTTCTGGTGCAGGCAGCCAGGGAGGCGCCTTTCTTGGGATATATATATATATATATAAATAAATGATAGGAAATTACATTTTCAAAGATTGTTAAAGATTAAATATGTGTTACACGGAAATTTTAAGAAGTGTTTGCTTTCGAATTTTTGCGTTTCTTTAAGTAAGCATTCTAATCTTTAATGATACTTGAAAGCAATAAAATTATGCTATAACTACATTTTTTTCTGTACTGCAAACAATCTATTTCCATTATTTTACAAATATGTTTAAGAGCAGTACTAGATTGTTGAGCTATACATTTTTCTTAGTGGAAAAATAACTTACACCAAAAAAAAAAAAAATCCGGTAAAATTGGTTATTTTGTTTCTAATTTGAGCTATGAAAAATAAAAATCTGTAAGAAAAATTATAGAAATTTTTCTTTTAAGCTGTTCAAGTCTTTCTGATGTAGTTAACTCTGTTTACCACATTACATAGTTCAAAGTACATATATACCATGTACCTTTGAATCATGTTAGTGTCTAAAGTATATTCCATGTAGTGTATAAATGAAAGAGTAAAAGTATGGATTCCATGACCGAAATCAACAAGAAAAATTTCTAAGTTCGCAAAAAGGGCCTAAAATTTAGAATTTCATTAACAAAATCCTAAAAAAATTATCAGACCAAACCCTTAATTAAAACAGTTTTTACTGCATAAGTACATTTTGTATATTTGGTTCTTAGTGTTAAATAGTTGTAAGGTATACACAAGATTCGATTCACAAGAATCGAACTTTTGAGTGAATTAAAGAAGCTGCTTTAGATATGCTAATTTAGGCATACGCGCTTAGTATAAATACCACGCAGCGTCATTAATGAAAAGGAGGAGGTTGTTAAGGTTGAAAAGGTGTTATCCTGCGCTAGTGCTTAGCGGGCCAGAAGTTTACATGGCAGTACTGCTGGTTTGACTTACTGTTCGTGAGTATAAAAATATATTGTTCTTGAAAGCTGTGTTTATACATTCCGTACAAGTAGTACGCATGCTTATTGCTGTAAAAGCCAATTATATGTGCAACGAATTCAATAAACATTGTTTCATGTATAAACTGATTTTGTATAAAATACAAAATAGAGTGCCCCTTAGTATAGAATCTCTATACTGGCGCCCGAAAATATATATACCCTGGTAGTTAGCGTTACATTTGTAACGAACAACATAATTGAAATTAAAAACTGTGTACTGTGTACTTATATTGATAAAATTGTTGCAAGTACTTATATACTATTTAAAAAATGAGTGTTGTAGAACAAAATCCTGCTGGAAATTTCCCTCGGGTAATTATGGTTCAGCAAATTGCGCCATTCGAAGCCACCTTCAATGGCGGCCCCTCAAGTCAATTCCTAAAGAAAATTGAGCATTACTTTCAGCAACAATGCACCCCAGAGGGGGATAAACTTAAAATTGCTCTAGCCGCTTTAAGAGGTAGTGCATTTCAGTGGTACACATGCATGCAAAGCAGTAATCTGATTTTTGACTATTTGTCATTCAAGCAACAGTTTCTTAGTGTTTTTCCAAAGACCTTTAATCAAAGTGAAATTGAAGCGGAAATTTATTCGCTAAGGCAACGTGAAGGTCAGTCTGCGTTAGATTTTGCTACAGAAGAGATTTCCAAGTGTGAGGAATATTTACAAGGGGTAACGGAAGCGGTAATCTTAAAAATAGTTATCCAACGTTTGAAGCCAAGTGTTCAAGATTTTTTAGATAATCAAACAATTACAAGCAAGGTTACCCTCCTTCAAGCTTTAGCTAAATATGACAATAGGCATTTCTTCGCTACCCCTCACCGTCATTCAGGTACGAGAAGTTTTATACACCCGCGCCAAAATTTTTCGCGAGTTTCAAACCAGCAGCGTAAGCAGTACCGCAGGCAAAATAATAGAAGCGCACGGCGTTATAATGAAATTAGTGCACTTAAAGAAAATAATATGCAAGCACCTTACTTGCACTGGCAAGTTGATTCACATGATATGGTTCAACCTGTTGAAACTGTTTGGTCAAATGTATTATTTTGTCCGAGCAGTAATCATTATTTTGAGAATAGTGAAAGTCAGGGTATTTTTGTGGCTTATAAAGAAAGTGAGTCTAGCTGGAATAATGCGGTAATTCCAGTACAAATTTCTGAAAATAGGGCCGATACTAATGCTAGTGGTTTAGAAAATAAATCATCGGACACTTCTATTAATGCTATACCTGATATTATTAATGCTATACCTCATATTATTGATGCTATACCTGATATTTTAGATGATATTCACACATCTGTTAATGAAGGAAATTTAGTAGATGACGAAGTATGCGTTACGGAAGTTAGTGAATACTTATTAGTTGACGACAATAAAAATTCTTTAAACGATAGTAGGAACTCGCTAGGTAATGATGATATTATTTCAAGTTTCCATCCGAATGAGGATGCTGTAGGCCAGGTTGATAATATGGTTTTAAATAAAGTACATGAAAACCATACTGAGAGTCAGGATGAAAAGTTGACACAGAATTATACTGTAAGTAGTTTAGCTGATGCTTCGGAAGTTATAGACGTAGGTTGTATTAAAACGCACCAGTACGAAAAGCTTAATCTTCCTAAAACTGAAGCAGTGTTAACGAATATAAATGATAACGATTCTGATGTCGCAAGTTTCAAAGAGACTTTTTCGTCAAAGGAGGATAAAACTAAAGTTAAGGGGGATAAAAAACGTGAAAAAGCGCCTTCAGGTTCCAGCATTAAAACTGCTAATACTGAAGTAATTAAGGCGGTAAACAAGAAGTCGTATAAGCACAAATACCAAAAACAGAGTCAGTTTGTTGAAAAACATGACACAAGTAGAGAGATAAAGCCAGTAACTAAACACGTTGGTGCGGCGTATAAATTTGACAAAACAGAATCTGCATTAAAATCTAATACCGATACAAGCAAAAGTACGAAGAAAGGTAAAGTGTGCACTACAAAAACTCCATGAAAGGATGAATGCGTCGCTGATAAGGTACACAAGGTTATCAAAAGGAAGAATGACAATTTTAAAGTTCCTTTGCATAAGTACAGGAAACGGAAGATTTCTGCCGCCCAGCAAGGTTGGCCTCCTCCCAAGAGACCTCCTGTCCATCGTCAAGCCAGACCAGCTCCTTAGGACCTACGACCTGCTGCACGAAGGATGCCCACACGGTCAACGAACCCCTTTACTAGGACTGCGACCATCAAGAGAGGTTCCACGGATTGGACAGACTGGTGCAATGAAGTTGCTGCATTCATGAGGAACAAGTCTTGTATCAATTCTCTTATTCTAACTCCCACCCTTTAATAAAACCGAACCAAATTGGTTTGAAGTTCCCCATTGTATATACTATGTAAACATTTTGAGGGGAAGGAGTGAGCCACTGAAAAAAAACGGCATACTGTTGTTTTATAAATTTTTGAAGGGGACATGTAGTGACTAGAAAAAAAATACATACTGCACAATATACCAATTAACCACTAATGTACTAACTTCACAAAAATAACACATGTACATTATAAATTGGGGGAGAGCAGATACAGTCAAGAAATGTCATGCTGTGCAATTGTGTTGACAATTTTAACTAAAATAAGTTTTTTAGGGCGCAGTTGGCCAGCCCAGTATCCGCAACTCTGCAAATCCACTGTGTGATGGTGTCACCTGGACCCTTCGGGGTTAGTTTTGTAAAATGGTAGTGGCGTTTTTCCCCCACACAACGTGTGGAAGGTTTTTTGGCTTTGCCACCAATTATGTAAAAAGTCAGACCAGCACGAGCTTTCAATTAGTTAACTGAAGCCGTTCAGACCTCAGTTACCTAATTTTTTTTTTTCGAGGGAGGCCAGTGTAAGGTATACACAAGATTCGATTCACAAGAATCGAACTTTTGAGTGAATTAAAGAAGCTGCTTTAGATATGCTAATTTCGGCATACGCGCTTAGTATAAATACCATGCAGCGTCATTAATGAAAAGGAGGAGGTTGTTAAGGTTGAAAAGGTGTTATCCTGCGCTAGTGCTTAGCGGGCCAGAAGTTTACATGGCAGTACTGCTGGTTTGACTTACTGTTCGTGAGTATAAAAATATATTGTTCTTGAAAGCTGTGTTTATACATTCCGTACAAGTAGTACGCATGCTTATTGCTGTAAAAGCCAATTATATGTGCAACGAATTCAATAAACATTGTTTCATGTATAAACTGTGTTTGCTTCAAATTCAAATAGAGTGCCACTTCAAATTATATACACCCAAGTATGGGTAGAAGTGAGCAAAGATTCTCTATATAGTGTTTTAGAAAAGGCACTCGAAAGAAGAATTTCGAACAAATAACCTGGTACTAACACATAAATATGGTAAACATATAGAAATGGTGTAAGTAATCTGCTTAAGTAGATAATCGTGAATTTATTGATGAAGTAATGAATTAGTTCAAAGATTTTGACATTAGAAGATGTGTTTTGAATCTTAATGATAAAAAGTCAACCTGAAAAACCATTTACAGTTCTCCTCTGACCAAAAATAATTTCTTCGTGCTGCTTCATAATTATCTTGAAGTAATTAATTTTCCCCTAAATATCCGTAGATAAAGTCAAAAAACATATCTGATAAGACCGGGAATCTGAATTTCGAAACTAATATATTTTTTTCGATTTTGATATGGAAGTTAGCACAACACACCATGAATGAAACAATTCAAGCCAGAAATAACGATAACAATAAAATATCCAGACCGAGAATTTATACCGAAAATATTTAGTCATGTTTTGAATTATAATGGTAATCCAGTCATTTCAGAAAAATTCTAGGAAGTAACTTTTTTTGTTGTTATTTCATCAAATGGTAACTGCCTGATTATTTTAGTGACTGCATTCCTATACCTTATACGTTTAATATCTCTTATACTCGTATTAAATTTAAAGTGCTTTCTTTGTATGAAAGAAACATAACAGTTTGGTTAAGATTTAATATTTAGTGTGAGTTGTCAAACCTTTTTTAATTCTTCCGTATTTAAGCTATTTAGTCGGAATATATTCCTTTTCCGATAGATTTATTAGATTTAATGTGCTTTCTTTGTATGAAAGAAACATAACAGTTTGGTTAAGATTTAAAATTTAATGAGATAATAGAGATGTCAAAACTTTTTTAATTCTTCCGTATTTAAGCTATTTAGTCGGAATATATTCCTTTTCCGATAGATCCGATCACTAATGTGAGACATTATTCATACAAATATACTTCTTAAACTGGACTGTGGGTAAGAAATAGTTTAGATAAAGTGTTCATGCACCAATATCATATATTTCCCAATTCCAGTTTTGAAAAAAGCAGTTTATATGTCAAATATAATTTTTTTGGAAGATAACATATTTTCTGGAAGATAACATATTTGAATGAAATAAACAAAACTTATCCTCTAAAAGATAATTATAATTTCCATACTCATTGACTTTTATCTAAACCATCTACATAATTTGTGACTCCAACAAAAATATATGGTTTAAATGTATTTCTCAGGTATCTAATCTTTATTTTAAGTTTGAAAAAAGCTGAGATCCTTTTCTGCGAGAATACGATATTTCCTTTACTAGTCACTTAATTCTCCGAATTTTAATACTTTTCAGTATCTTGAGCTGCTTTTATTATGCTTGCATATCCAAATTTCCAACGAGCTTCAAAAATATTAATGGTTTCGCCGAATAAAGTCACAGATGGTAAAATGAAACTCAGGTGAAAAATCCTGGAAAAAAGGAGAACAAATCTCCAACCGCGCTCGAAAAATCGAAATCCTCTTTTGTATAAAGGATAATATATGCCTTTGTAAATACTATAAAGACAGAATGAGGAAGTCAGTGGATGGGTAAAGGGATTTCCATCTATCATGGTGCGTTTCTCACTGCGCTCAATGCTGTCAAAAACAGTTGCCGGTAGAAAGACAAGGTCAATTGAAGGTCAAATGTACATGCCCAGAAACGTGAGACGCTTATTTGACTAATTATAGCATTTAGGCTTCTGTTACTTTTGTAACTTGAGAAAATATGCATTTGGCGATGTCAGTTTATATACAAATAAGTTAAATATTTTTTACTACTATTAAATGTGCAAGAATAATATCATATTAAAAAGATAATACCGATCTCTTTTTTGTGCATGCATATATGGTAAAATGATTCCTACAGTTCAGTCTTAGTTCTTTAATAAAAATTCGTTTAATTAACTCTGTAAGAGAAGTAAAAATGAAGGATTTAAAATTAAAAAAAAACTAATCTATAATAATTATAAATATGTTAAAATCTATAAGTAGAAATAAAAGACAATTCGTGGAGGAATTTTATGAGTTAATTAGCGGATAAACTGATTTAACTAAGAAGTGTTATAATCATCATCGTCATAAAACATGTTTTAATACAATGTAAAACAAAAACTTTTAAATATACTGAAAATTACTGAAAAGGGAAAAAAATTACAAATTTTGGTAATAAAGTGTATATAAGCAAAAAAATTTTAAACTAAAAATAATTAAACTATTTTTGCATAAAATGCTGTTTTTTTAAATTTCTAACTTAAATCAAATTAATCTTTAAAATGTTGGGGAGAAAATTAAAAAAGATCAGAGTTGTAATTAAAATACCTGTTTCAAATACCTATCGATAAAGTTTGAGACATTTAATTACATTTTGCTAAGAGCATATATATATGACCTAAATTTTGTCTGCACTTTCATTCCGTTTTAACATCTGATGCGCAAGAATGTTTAATTTTATGTATTTTTTCAAGGGCCCAACAATAATGAAAATTCCGAAATTTATCATAATATATGTTGAAAAGGCTTTAGTAAATAAATGTTTAATTATTAATAGTGAATGATAATAACGGATATACTAAATAGGTCAAATGTACATTTTTTCTGGCTTGAAATCTCTATGATTTTCTGCTTTTCCTGTTGAATATAGAAAAGGAAAAGTTTTTAGGACTCAAATGTGTGCACAGCTATCACACACTGATAAAAGAGCCTCTTATATATAACTCCCTTATATATAATACCAATCTTAACATCCTTATAGATATCTGTTGTGTAGTTTAAAGAAACTTTTATTCAAATAATTGTGATGAACTATTAACCTGCTTGTAATAAGATTTTAGTAATAAGCATGTCATATAATGTTCCTTGAGAGAATGTTATTTCATGGAAACTAATAGGTACATTGTTACAGTTGATCAGAAAACATCAGCAGTAGCAAAATACATAGTCCTCAAATTCTTCATACCGGGATATAAAGAGTTAGGAATTCAGTTTAAAAAAAAAGCATGAGGTACCGCTCTAAAAATTCTGATTTTGATGATCTTGCAAACCTAACAAGGCGTGTTTGAAAAATAATCAAGAAGAATGTCCATGATCTTGAATGTTGTTTGCAAATAAAGAAATACTAGGGAATTAAATGCACGGAAACCTACATCATCATTTGTCAGTACCTATATCACTGATAAAGAAACGAACTCATACGGTTTCAGAGGACAAAAAACAAACAAACATAAAAGCTTGAATGTCTGATAAAATATATTAAAATGTGATATAATTTTTTCAAGAATTGATTGCTTTGTTTGAAATTTATTTGTCGTCTTTGCGTGTAATCATACGATTTCTTTAACAAAGTAAATAAATTTTAATTCCAATTAGTTTGAAAAGATAAATTATACAAACTTTAATTCATTAAAATGATCTAACTACAATTTATATCCCGAAATCTCTTTTTAATTTTTAATGCAATACAAACAGTAATCAGTTACTTTAAAAAATTAAGTTTCTCAAGGATACTTACACCCTCTCTTGTACAAGTGTGTTTGTGTGTGTATCTGTAAATTTATAAGAGGGAGCCCTCTTGACGGCCATCTATCATAAGAAGTTTTCGCTTTATGCTGTCAGGTAATGTTGCAGCCAGGTCAGCTGAAAGTCAGACAGAAGTCATTTTTTGAAAGTCAGAATAAAGTGAATTAAATCTTTTTATTTAGAAAGGCAGGGGTCGCATTTAGTTTGTAAAACACTTTCTGGGAGCTAGATTTTCTCTCCAAGTATATTATACGAACTCACGTGTTAATAGCCGTGTCACACTTATAACACCAGAAAAAATAAGTTGTTTACTCAGCACAATAAATAATTTAGTATAACTTAATGTAGTGTAAAGCTTGAAAAGTTGTTGAAAGTCTTCATCCTTTAGAAAAAAAGTTTAGTCGTTATTTTCTCCTTCATTTGCTGTTTCTGTTCATTAAATTCGCTTAAAGAATAACCAGTGGAATAAAAATAATTTCATTTTTCTTTCACTTGGTGAAAATGACAATTTTTTTTCCATTTGAATGAACTTAGAGGAAAAAAGAATGTTTTTAGCATCTCATAGTATACAGGCAGTCAAGAATAAATATTTTATGAAGAACAAGGAAGGCATCAGAAATTTGATTTAAATCCAATTTATGCAGAATGTGGCATAAAAAAAGGTATCGAATTCTATACAGTAAATGTACTATAAATATAATTATGAAAAGCATTATAAAAATTAATTTGTTTTAAATAAAATAGGAAAATAGTCCATCTTGTAAATTGATGACAATACTGGTTATTTCAAAAGTTTTATTATTTTTACTCTGTATCTATATTTAGATAAGTGTAATAGTCAGTTAAGCTTTTAATCTGATCCAGCATCAAACTATTATCATTACTTAGCTCTTATACACACACACATATATATACATACATACATACATACATATATATATATATATATATATATATATATATATATATATATATATATATATATATATATATATATATGCAAACAAGTATTTCTTATTCTTTACGTTAATTACGTATAACTTGTCCTGTAAATTACTAATTTCATTAACGCCTTTAAACTTTACGTAATTTTTATATTTACTATCAGGTGAACTCTGATCTAAAAATGTCCCTTGAGAAAATAGAAAGCCTACCAGTTTTAAGAGTAGAGAGCATTACTATAAAATGCAAAAACTTAGATTTTTGCTGACTCAGTGACAATTCTGACCAGAGGAAGGGTCCACTTTGAGAAATTGTGGGCTGGCAGTGATGTATAATTACATTTTTTACATTTACTCTTTTCGCGAGACGCGTGTAGATCCCTTGTCTGGGGAAGACGTCAGTCGTCTTGGACCTGGTAATGACTTTCTTAATCTGTTTTTATGCGTGAAAGTATGTTCTTTATTGATGATTGACTATTTGTGCCATATGAATACATTTTTATGATGGAATTAATGTTATATATATATATATATATATATATATATATATATATATATATATATATACAATGAGTACTTGTATCTGCAATTTATTAATAATTTGCATACCATATCGTACAACACAAAAAACCGGTTAGAGGTTAGATTATAATACCAGGATAGTTATTTTTTTAATGAAGCTTCTGTTAAGTTTTTAATGTTATTTTCATCTATTGCTTTAAGCCCAAAATATGTTTGTGCAAATAAGCAGATTTATCTTGATTATTTGAAAAATAATTTCATGAAATTTTGGAATATTATATATATCTAATACTCGTACTCATAACCAAGGATATTCAATCATTTGTAACATATGCTTAATTAAGATCCTTATTCAGCCTGAGATTATACCATTTGTGAATTACTAGAAACAATCTGAAGCACAAGAATCTATAATTCTTTTATCGATGATATAAAAGGATTAACATGACTTGATATAAAGCAATGATATTAGGGTAAAATCAGTCATAGATTTACTATTACTTTCGTTCCTACTGTAATATCTTTCTCGTATCGAAATCTTTTCATATGTAAAATACCTTTTTGAATGATGAAATTTAATATTTCCGTATATAAGTTGCTTGTAATTTTCTTATTCTAAACTCATGTTATTTTAACTGTATTCACTTTGTTCGCCTGTGGATCTCATTTGAAAAAATATAAACAGTCTTGAAATTTCAGGTTCATAAAATTAATTTCCTATTTATTTTTATATTATGCAACATTTAACTTCTCGTTTTTTATTGAGAACATAGGTAAACGAAAAAGTATCGAATGCTCTTTTAGTATAAAATTTTTTACATATTCTAATAGGTATGGAGTACTTCCAATCTAAGACATCTGTTATGATAGTGACATTTTTTAAGATCCTGGAGTAGTGCAAAATTGTTATTTCAGACCACACTGTCTTAAACATTTATCAAAATAATTTAATATAACTTGCGTAACTTGCATAAAAGCTTACATAAACTGCTGTATACTGCTTTATATTTTATAACTTGCCTAAAAGTGGTTTTCATTACATAAGAAATATTCTATCATTTTTACATTATTTTAATACATGTACATGATCCATAATATAACTTGCGTAACTTGCATAAAAACTTGCATAAACTGCTTTATAACTGGCGTAAAAGCAGTTTTGATTGCAAAAGGAATAATCTATAATTTTTGCATTGTTTTAATACATGTACATCATCCCTAATTAGAATTAGTTCAGTATTTAGATTATTTATTCAGTTTGAGTTCTTAAACTAGTGTAGAATTAAATATCAATAAATATAGATTTTAATAAATATGAAAATGAATTATTTAAGCAAAAATCCACAAATCAAAGTTAAACAGTCGAAACAATTTTGACAGTAACAGGAGAAAGGATATAATCATACAACCATTGGTAAATGTCATTCAGTACATATAATTCATGTTATGCGGTAGGATTAATCATTTATTATAGATGATCATGCTTTTAGTTTGTCAGAGACATTGTGACGAATGAACGTCTATTTGACGTGGGTGTTAGATAGAGAGAGCATCCATGCGAACACACTTAAACGTAACTCAGGTTATGTTTCTATAACATCTTGTAAAATCAGTTAATTTCAAGCTGCTTTTTTTTTACGAGTTGGCACCTTGTGAAATCTCTGGCATTAGAAGAATAAACATTATTTTTAATTCTCAGTCAAAGTATATCCTGAAAATATTACTTTGATTCAGTGTACATATTTCTTCTAAGTGTATTTTATCGGTCTGTTTAATTGAAATAAGAGATCTTTCAATTATGATGAATTTAATTGGGTAAAGCCATTCTGAGATTTGTTGCGAATATATCTTATCAAGCAGGAGCTGGCCGGACTGCTTTCACTATTTCTTTGATATTGCAATATTCAATATTCTAAGTATGGGTTTTATATTTTTCCTTTTTTCAATATTTTCATCAAAATAAATAGTAATTTTAATCTTCGTAAATTGCCTTCTTTAATTTATTTTGCTAGAACGTGGAATAAATAATTAAAGCATAATGAATGATGACTCGGTAATTTTTGACCCCAGGGAGTAATACATTCGTACTACGCGAGTTGTGTTTGAGGGTAAACGAAAAATAAACATGGATGTCAGTTTGTTTTTCAACCAGTTTATATTTAAAGTATTGTTTGGTTTTGTATCCTTATCTATTACAACGAAATTGAAAGAAGAACTTGAACTGCATGTCTTATCTGTCAATTTCCTATGACCATGATATGAAATTTTAATATAATTTAATATCTCAAAAGGATTATATAATAATATTAAAAAAATAAGTAACGGTGCGATGGTGTATGGTAATGGAACAAAAAATTGAAAGTATGTTTATATTTTACTTTTATGAGAGATAATTTTCAACTGATAAAAGTAAAATATAAACTCTAACAACTTACACATTATTTTAGTGAACATTACCAAATTTATATCTACAACAACAAGTCAGTGTCTATAATTCAATATCCATAAAATTTTATTCATATATTTTGGTGTTAAATTTATTATTATTATTTATATATTTTTTATCTCACACTTGTAAAGAATTCAGCAACGGGGAATAATATTGCAAATATAGTTAATTGAAAATGAATTTAAAACTTTGTTAGAATGTTATATGCCTTTAAAATTTTTATAGATAAATGTGAAAATTCAAACAATATCCTTATTTTCTTTCAGGGAAAAATATCCTTAAGAGTAAAGTAATTATATCACAGGATCAAATTAAAGTTATTCGCTAGTATGATCAGGAGAAAATCATTATAAGATAACGATGTCTGCAGAATAGATAAAAGAATTTATATACACAAAGGTATATGATGTTGCTTATAAAATGAGTATGGTGAATGCCTGTAATTTTTGTTTGAAAAAAAGGTAAAAATTTAGGTAATGTTTTCCTAAAATTTTGGTATCCAAGTAAAAATGTATGATTTCAATGGCCTTCAAATAAACCGCTATCTTCATTTCAAATACGAATAGTTGTATGTGTAACAGAGTAAGACCTCATAAAACGATAAATTATTTATTTAACATGCGGAAAATGCTTTTGTTTGTTCCTTGTTCTGCAAGATCTTGAGAAGGTGCTTCGGATATGCTGATAGTTATCAGTCAAAATCTGCGATAGAGAACGTCTGGGCAATGAAAGTTAACTATTGCTTTTATCAGAAAATCCTGGTCTTATTTATCTACATTAGGCCTCTTAGCAAGCAGTATTTGGTTTCGTTTCTCTGTATAGGAAATTTTATTACTTTTCTATAAGTTTTTAATAACTGACATCAGTCATTACAGAAATATCTATATAATTAAGTTACTAAGCCAATTCTTTGGGCAGTCCGTGAGAAAAAACTACTGCATCAATTTACTTCATTCTAGCTTTAAACGAAAGATTTTAATCTATAGATGTGTCAAATTTGGTTTTTTAACCACAATTTCTATTAATTAGTGATAATTTACAATTAAAAATTGCTTTCTGAGCATACTCAGTGACATGTTTAAATCTGGCTTTAGATACTTACTAAGCATGAGGCCGCATAAAAACGTTAATTTGGTTATTTTGAGGAATCTCTCTAGCTCTCTCTCTATGCCATTTTTATTTTTTATATGTTTGTGAGATATAGAATAAAACCCGACGGAAATTGTTTATTTCGAGCTGTTGAGTAACCCTATTTCATTTTATTGGGTTCAATAGTAATTTTTAAAGTGTATTTCTCTTTTTTTATTATTAAGATTTTCAACATTTGACAATAATATGTTGAGTATAATATATGTGTATTAGTACATTTATTTACTATCCAGCAGTCATGTTTTGGAGGGTATCAACTAGTACAGTTTTAAAATTTATTAGACTCTTTAGCTACATTACATAGTTTTTCAAACTTACATACTCCTTTTATATCAGTGTGTTAAATAATAGATTAAATTTTTGATGAAATCTGTGAATTTAACTATGTGAGACTTTCTATAGAGTGCTGAACTGAGTATTGTAAACTTTACAGTCGCGGTTAAATTTACTGAAAAGTGTTGATAGAAAAATTACGGGCATTAAATTTTACTATATCGCAAATCTCTAGAAAATAGTTGCTTTATCCCCGAAAAATACTATTAAGTTCAAAATAAAAGCTGTCACACACATACTTTAGTTACATGATACGGGGTATTTTATACGGAGGAGAAACTAGCGCCATTGATTACACATAATTAGCTAAAATCGTCGCTTTCAAGTGGCGATCAATCCTTTAAAGAACTAGAGCGGAAGCTTTACTCCAGACAGCAATGACAAAGAGAAAAGCTCAATAAATTGATGGCCTTCATTTCTATGTATTGTATATTAAATGAAAATTTTAAGCAATATATATCCCACTTGCTTCATAGTTCTTTTAATACAAATCTAAATAAATTTATTATCATTATTTATCCAGATAGCTGCAAGGAATATCAAAAATTTAAATATTTTCACTCTTATAAAATTGAAAGGGAAAAGTTTAATCTTTGTCATAATCTTTCTTACTCATTTATGCATTATAAACGCTTTTGTCAAATTTATGATATATTTCCAGGGAATAACTTAGTTAAAATACACAACTTTGCTACATTTTATATAAAAATAGATGAGAGTATTTTATATAAAAATAGATGAGAGTATTTTATATAAAAATAGATGAGAGTATTTTATCTAAAAAGGGAGGATATCACACTTATGGATCCAAAGTGACAGACATATGTAAACATCGTATTGCTGCGGAAGAAGAAAAAATTATTTGTACCAATGAGGAGTAGCATTATTTACAACTTATCGGCATTATATATAAAACTTTATATCATATATAAGACTGAGTAGATAAGAAATCTTGAATAGTGTTGTAGGATCTAAAACCGCTGGAAAACTAACTATATTCATTGGGAAAAACCTCCATTCAACATTTTCCTTCTCTCCATCATTAGAACTGTCATTAGAATTTAGATCCTTGATAATTAATGTTATCTACTCCAGTAAAGGACTATTACTCAATGTGAATATTGCAATACAGGATTTTTCTATAACATCTGAAGAGTTTAAAACTCAAAGCAATGTGTAAACGTAGAATAGTACCTTGTAGTTAATTTACCCCAAAGCAAGTGGGCATGAACAAATCAATATCACTGTGTTTCAAAGTACATTTGATAGTTAAATAAATCATAATCTGAAAATTAAAATTCTGGAATAAATGGCCCAATATCCAGCGGTAATTTTCTATAGAATTTAACTCATTATTTAAGAAATTCACTATTTACAATAGTTTAAGATAATTTTAGACAGTTTAAGATAATTTTGAGAGCATGATTGGTTTGAACAACATTGCATGAAATACTCCAACGCAGGAGAGGTAACTAAAGTAAAAATTTCACATCCTCAACTTACACAGTAGCCATTGACCTTTACCATAAGCCTCCCATCATGAGAAAACCGTCGTGAAAACTGCAGAAATAACAGTTCCGAAAGCGTAATTTCTCTAAATTCTTACCAGTGACTGACAATTTCTAATTAATCTCACCTGCAACGGCCAAGTACCTTTCACTCTTTGTGCTGCAAAATTATGATAGCTTAGAGATGATAAAATGGGAGAAACACGTATAAGGAGCCCTTTGTGAGGGAAGAAGTCCAAGGCTGTTTAGCAGGCTAGATAATTCTATTTTTAATTTTAACTATTTCCTAGCTTAGTCATTCTAAATAACACTTTAATCCATTTAGTAATTTAAAATTAATATTTGAATAACATGTGTTATTATTATTTTATATATTGCCTGTATCTATTGCATTTTAAACTTTTTTTGAAGTTTATCAAAATGAGAGACATTAATGGTTTTCATTTAAGCATATTTACAATTAGGTAAATGCTGTTATCACAGAGTTTGGATTTTTCGTGAGAGTTGTATTTAAGTATTAAATCGATATTGGCCGAAAAAAGCAAAATTTTACGTAGGACAACATTTATTTTTAAATAAGGTATAAGAATGCCCTTAAGCAGTTTTTAAAATAGTTATACTTCAGAGGATACAGCATGAGTTATTAAATGGCTTTCCATAATTTGTTAACTGCCTTTTGTAGGCAAAATTACCAGGGCATTGCGAAGCCAATAATTTACAGTACATGAAAAGTGCACTAATTACAATATTATTACACAACAATCAATGCATGAACGGAGTTGAGGAGGATCCTACCCCTTCTTTAAGTTTCAAACAAGCTCCAACGACAGGAATAAAATAATTGAATATGTGTACAGGAATCTGATAAATGTTATGCTAGCATTTCTGATTCTATTATTATTTTTTTTTAAATGAGCATAAATGGGAAAAAACAGAATACAAACGAGAGCTTGAAAATGGCATTTTACAGAATTTTCGTCTCGAAAGCCAATAATCTTAAACTGCAAACCCGTAAAATAGGAGCTCGGATGTTCAGCAAAAACTTAATTGGACATTCTCGTAACTGGAGGTGTAGAATTTTAGGATAGTTGATAAATTAGCTGTGTTTGAAATAAAATAGATTTAACCTCAATTACAAAATGATTCATAAAAACTTCTTTATATATATAAGTTTCTTTCTTCAGTAGTGCTGACTAAAAAATAAATAATTTTTTTTTCAAATATTGCAATTTTTGTTTACATATTTTTTTTCAGGGAATAAGCTAAACAAATTTTGATTGTATGGCTACTTTCAAAATGAGATTAAATAAATAAATACATTGTCAAAAATTTATTAAACAATATCAATTCTTTGTTTTACGTCTTTATTTTTAAATTTCAGTTTACTTGTGGTTCAGCGTACTGTATGCTATGATGAAAAGCCTAAAAGAAGGGTGATACCTGGATCTAAAGCTACTTTGTAGGCTAGAGTTGTATTACTTTACATACACAAGATGACTACCTAGATTAGTATTGTTTTAATTTTTTTCCAATAGGACATATTGCTTTTCATGCAGCAATTTTTAATCATGTAGATATAATTCTTCATAAATTATAAATTTTTGTAAAATATTTGGAATATATTATTAGTTTATTTGGAAAAATATTCATCTACTGTCAATGTGTTTTGAGCAAAATTATATATGACATTAATTTAGGTGGTAATATACTCTTAAAATCTTGCTTTCTTTGCTTCATTTTAAAATTAATTATGTAGAGATCTTTCATGATTTCAATATGCCAAGATATGTCACGTATAACTCCCTACTAGATCTATGATATGCGGCGTATTTGATTGCTTAAGATAAGTTGAGTTTTTCTGAACGAAAAAAATCATTATTAAATAATGCAGTCAACTACATAAGCCATTTACATCCACTACACTCCTTCCCCATCCATACTTACCCAATTCTCTAATTCCGAAATATGATTATTTAAACTTCATAAATATCTTTTTAGAGTTACTCTTCTCAACTTACCAATTTATGGGCACTTATACAACTCAAGACTGAATTCAAGTGTTGTTCATATATTCCACGAAAAAATCAGCGAAGTGCTCTTTAAACAGCCTTGTTAATTGGTCAGATAATTATACAGCGTGGTGAATACAGGAGCCCAGAGAATGTAATTATTTTCGTAAATCTTAAGTTAATTTAAAATGAATGTATTAGATTGCAACTGATTGTATGATTTTGTTTCCGAAAGGAGTTGTATTACTAATCTTGTAATTGCATGTGAAAATTTTAGTGTTGTTTTGATTATTATTTAGCATGGAAAATTATTTTGCTACTAAGCTTCGAAAACTATAGTATAAGTTATTTATGAAATAAGTGTTGCTATTTTAGTCGTTTAAAAACTAACTTCAGTTTAAAACATAGGGAATCTATGTTTCAAACCCGTTTTCCTAAATGTTTCTCTAACTTCACTGTGCAGCTTATTTGAATGGAACCTGCAACTATTTATCCTCCAATACGTCGGACAATTTATAGAACTGCTGATTATCTTGGTTCTTTTAGGAAGCAATATAAACTGTATTCTGGTATGTGCGTTTTGCTTTAATCACAGAGTAATAAAAAATGATGATTGTTTTTGTTCCAATGCGGAAGGCACTTTAGTCACCAATCACAGCGAGATCAGTTAGTTGCTTATAATGGGTAACAGTATATGTGAACCAACATAGCGTCATAGTTCCAATTTTTTCCAACAGGAGCGACATCTGGTGGACTCGCACCCACCTCCCACCCACATACCGCATGGCGGGACTTTACGACATACGGATTTATGATACATGTCCTGTAAATACAAGGGTATTTAGTAGTACTTGCCGTAATTCGATCAAAAATAATGGTTAATTCTATTCATAAAAATACTTTAAGAAGGAGAACAAATTCACGTAATTTATTAAATTATTTCTTTTGTAAGTCAATTGCACATTGTACGATCTATTATGATTAAAGATGCAGAACACTTAAGGATTTGGATAAAATGCCTGTTTTACAAGAAATAATTACATACTTTCACTTTAATACTATTCTCAAACGAGAAATTTTATCAACAGTTATTAAATATATCTTATTTGAAAGTATTTATCCTTTAGTTAGAAAGATATTTTAGTAGTACAAATACTGTAAGAGTACCCAAGAAATGTTATTTCTCAGCGGAAAATGGCATTATTTTTTACATTTATAGCTTCACATATTCTTATAGCTTGATTATTAAACGTATAAGTATTGAGTATAAAAAGTAAATAATTCTTCACAGAACAGAAAGAGATAGAAATCGAATGTAATATGATTCGTTGAATTTTAATTAATGTTTCCATAACTATGTGTATAAATATAATTAATAAAACAATACTCGTAGTATTTGTGTCTTTAAATGTGCTACCTTTTCTTAGGAATATTGTAAATCGGATTTAAAGTGATAAAACTTTAATTCGTAATATGATGTTTTTTCTTAATTAATATTTTATAGCTATATTCTTCTACTCAATTTCAAATTGCTATGCTAATGTCATAACAATCACATTCTGGTGTTTATAGCAGTCAAATCACAGATGAAAGACAAAGAATAACTTACGTAAATAAATTCCATACGATTTTGTTCTAACATAACAAGTACAAGAAAATTAAGAATTCTCTCAATTGTTGAGTACGAGCTGGGTATTTAAAGAGGAGACTACGAGGTTGAAAATTAAGTTAGCACAATGCTGATTAAATTAGCATAATAGCGAGAGAAATATCATGCAGTTTTCGCATAATTTGGAACACAGTGTATAGATGCCTTGGAAACTATTTTGCTTTCTACTGGAATCTATCAAGTTCTCTTAATTAGGAAATTCTCTTTCTTTAGGAACTGCTTTGTTTATTCAAAAAATTTAACCTGGGCCTTTATGATCAAGTTAGTGAAATGCAGATCGAAACTGTAACCTTTTTACAGCAAAATCTTGCGATTCAAGTTCCGTTATATTGGTATTTAAAGGTTATGTCTAATGATTACTCCCTCTGGTGATTTCATAAGGAAATTCGGAGATATTATATAAGAAATATGATTTCCGTTAAGGAATTAAAGAGGTATAATCGTTGAGAGTAGGAAATATGCTTCCCTTTTAACTTTTATTCCGCAGTATCAGTCTTGAACACTTAATGAACCCTGAACCCTTCCTTTCCTGTTTTATTGGTTATTTTTTCAATGAACAATGGTTTGTGATTTTAGAGATCATAAAGTTCACTCATGATATAAACTTTTGCGACCATTGTATTTTCTCCTTTTTTATCCAAAATTGGCTTTCCCATTGACTGAGGAACTACGAGTAAGTTTTCAGTATTGTTGCCCCATAATACATATTGGGGTTGCTTCCCATTTGCTTTTTTTTTTTAAAAAAGTTACTTATTAAGTTTAATTTAATGTTTTTACGTCTTTTAGGTTATTTAATGCTTTGGTTTGTAAATGTTGTGGGTGAAATGTATTTAGAAAAAGCCCTTTTCATACAGATATTGTGGGCCTACCTGATAACAAAACGCTTCCAAAAGTTTTTTCCTCTGTTCATTTCCCCATGTATACAAAATTTTCTTTTATTTTGTTTAAAAAACAGATTTTCAAGTCACAAAATTATAGAGGTAAGAAATTTAATAGTAGTTTGTGATTATTTTTGTGTTGTTATAAAATGCAAATTCTTCAATATACACATTTATATTCGCATTCGCATATTAAATAGGTAATTAACAAAAATCATGTTTCCTTACGAAAAACACTTATTGTTTTCTTTTATGGGGAAACCAGAGCCTTATATTTAATTCCATTATTTTCTTTTACCAGCGAGATGTTTACTCTTGAAACACTCTGGACTTTCTTTAACCAAAATATTGACGAATAAATTGGAAAGTCAGATCTTGCTCACTGACTGGATATTCAACAGAGATGGTGCATTGAAATGAATGTAAATTTTGGTCTTACTTTATGAGAGCAACTGTTGAAAAATGTTAGACTTTTTTAAAGCGGTACTTTATGTTGTGGATATATTTGGCAATTTATTTTCGTGACTGTATTTTATTTTTAAATAATTTCTTACATTAAATATAATTGCATTAAAATGAAAACACATTCGTTTTTATATCAGCTGATAAAACATTTTCGGATTAAAATCTTCATTACTGGCCATTTATTTTCAATTAATTGTAATGTGTGCCATTTTTTACTTTTGTATTGAAAATAAGGGCATAGTTTGTCTATTTACACCTTAATAGATATGGAGAGGTGTGAGGTCATGTGGTATGTTCCTACAACTATTGCATTCATTTCATTTACACTATTGATGTTGTCTGGTGCGATCATCTGCTGCATTGAATTGTACAGCCTATTACATCAGAGGAATTAGTGCATGACTGAGGAAATGAAATCAGCAAATATTTAAGTTCTTAGTACTTTGAAGCAGCGAACTTTAATTGTACATAGATGGTCTCTTGACAATATGTGAGTGTAAAATTCCTATAAGATTAAAATAAGCATTTAACTTTTTCACTAAAAGGGAATACGTTTTATATGAATAAAATATAAAAGTTTCATTAGATGCAATGATTTAAAGAGTATTCAGGACTACGAAAACATTTTAGAAAATCTATATATATATATATATAACGCGTAGGTATGCGGCACAAAAATCGGCGATATGTCTACACTCCAAATGGCAACGACTGCAACTACCAGATGTAAACATTAGCGCCCATCCGGGTGTGTGTAGTGGCTCGACGATAGCTCGTAATTTGGTACAATTTAATTGTTGTGCTTTACTCGAGAATAATTTTAATATATTCCCGAGATAATTTCTTCTTTCGTTCCATCGCTTTTCTAAATGTATGTAAGAGGACAAACTTTTGACAAAATATGCTTAGATTATCAAATCCAGCGTTTAGTCATAGAAAGTTGTATGTAGGTTTATCTAGAGTCCGTTTTTTAGATTCTGTCACTGTTATATCTCCTATTTATGAAATACTCAACTGTGTATATCAAGAAGTTTCAGGAATATCATAGTAAAATATTAATAATTGCATTATAATATCTTAATAGTAAGTAAGAGTTAAATTTCTACACTTCTTTCTGAATTTTTACTCTATATTATAAGTGAAGAAATTTTCTCAACAATTTTTTATTTGATATGATTAAATGTAGATATCTGAATTATGAACAATAGCACATACTGAGAGTGATGTAATCCACACTATATTTTAGTTACTTGGTGAATTTTTACTAGTTTTAAAATGAAAATTTTTTAATCCAACAATTTCTTATTTGATGTAATGATAAAGTGTAGATATCTTAATTTTGAAAAATATTACATTCAGAGAGGAATACAATTTTTAAAAATATTGGTGTTGGATTTCTTAGTCTTATCTTTATCTCTGTTCTGAAGTAATGGAAATTCACATTTTTTAATCACGATTCTTTAGAATCAGCCTTATAGAGAATTTTGCAATGATTATAATTTTTTTTGGCTGAGATCGCACTTGATGTTCCTTTCAGTTGAGTTGTTTTTCAAAAGAAAATATAAAACTAAAAGTGACCATGCTAGTCACACAGCGACTAGTTGTTTAATAATTTTCATGAGTTGAGTACACAATGACTTTATATTTTTAATTATAAAACAAAATTTCGAGGTTTTTCAACGTAAAGTCATAATTATGAAACTGAAGAAAAAATTATTTTCTGGGCTTCATTACCTGTATAGAGTTTTTAAAAGGTTCTGTAGCAGCATTAGGGAAAGAAACTAGGTATCCTAAACTGGAGATCGGTCATCTGCTAACTGAAAGATTGATAAAGGGTCTCTCAACTGGGAAACCAGATTTCCTTTAACTGGACTATCTTGAGTATGGTAGGAATGCTCGCTAAGTGGAATAATCCTTAAAAACTAAGACACTTCAGAATAAACTCAAGTAGTAATGATTCATTAGGAAATTTCCTACTGCTGGAGTATCAGAAGAGAGTGTTATTCTAAGGGAAAAAGTGAACTTTCCATGAATATGTGCATGAAATACGAAAATATTTCTCATAGAGTAAAACGACCATGAACAGTTTTCTAGAATGTAAAAAAATAAAAACTTACAGTTGAATTTTTGAACACTTAATAAAAAATAATCTTTTCAAATCGATTTCCTTGCGTGCATTTAAAACTACATTTCGAGACATTAGAATAAATTCAAAAAAGAATGGCCAGGAAGCGCTTACATCATCAAAATATCAAAAGAATATATTGCATTGGAAAAAAAAGAAATTAAATTTGAGAAAGAGATTGTTTTCTGAGAACCTGCTTATGACAGCTGGGGACATTTTCTACCCAGTAAAAAATCTGCATCTTAAGTTTTTACCATTTATGACCGTTCTTTTGTAAAGCAATGCTTGAAATATTCGTTCTTGATATAAACCGATATTTGTAACGAGATTTCAAATCCTTTACTAGGGGATGTTGATGAATAGATAGTTGAGATTTGAGTAACTAAAACCTACCAAATATAAGGTAATAATTGATGAGCACAAGAGATATAATATTAAACACTCGTAGTTCTAAATAATTTGGTACGAAATTAATAAAGTAATGAAAATAAGATATCCGGACAAGGCCGATAATCTTGGGTGATTTGTGTAACTACAACCTACCAAATATAAGGTAATAATTGATGAGCACAATAGAGATATAATATTAAACACTCGTAGTTCTGAATAATTTGGTACGAAATTAATAAAGTAATGAAAGTAAGATATCCGGACAAGGCCGATAATCTTGGGTGATTTGTGTAACTACAACCTACCAAATATAAGGTAATAATTGATGAGCACAAGAGATATAATATTAAACACTCGTAGTTCTGAATAATTTGGTACGAAATTAATAAAGTGATGAAAATAAGATATCCGGACAAGGCCGAGGTGGCCCTGTGGTAAGCGCGCTGGCTGAAGATGGTTGGATCGAATCCCGGTGTGCGTCACTAAAATACCTCCGTTTGTGTCGTCCTTTCATAGGGAGCAGTACTGGTCCGCTTATATGGGGCTCCAATAATAAAATGGTCAGAAAAAACTGCGGTGAACAACAGGCGAATGTCTATCCGACAAAGTACCTCCGCATTGGAAAAAAAAAAATCGGGACAATAAGGAAAACAATTTAAATTTTCCTTTTAAATGCAAAATTTGCATGGTTACAGCATAAAAATGGGAAAATGAGACAGTTTGTTTGATTAAATTTGTAATGAAATTTTCCCCATTTTGGAATTAGATAAAAAAGTTATTGAATTTTGAAGATCAATTATAACAGAAGCCTACATTTCTGAAAGTAATAATTTTGATTTCAGAAATATTTTGCTTCGTCGTCTACCCTAGAAGAATATACTTTAAAAATTTTATGACATTGTTCAACTTAATAACTTTCCAATGAAATACCATACGGATGTTTTTGCTGATGTTTAAAAGAAATCACGAAAGATGATGTTTTAGACTAACATGAGATGTACACATGAAACAGAGTCTAGGATATTTTACTTTAATTTTCCATTAATTCAAATTCATTTTTAAGATCAATTACAAGATCTAACCACCAGTCATTTGAAACTTAATAGTATGTAATGAAGTTTCAAAGGCATAGCATTGTGTATTTGAATATGCTTTTATAACAATTCAAAATAATCTCTACTAAAACATTTTAAGTTTGTCATAAACTCAAATAATATTATCTAATTTGATGTCCTGCATAATATAATATGCCATTTAAAAATAAAACACATTTATTTTGATACACATTCATTGAGTAAGTTAATTACTCGTATTTTCTACTCTATCTCATTTAAAGAGAGAGTGTTCCAATAAAATTTTCAAAAATATTCACATTATGTAACTTTCAAGCGAATAATGTTAGGATTTACATTTATCTCCTTTGTATGTAATTCTTAAATGTTAAGAATAAAAATGCAACAGCGTGGAAGAAAGTTTGTAAAACTAATTAATTTAATCTCCCAGCGGCAGTTACATGCGAAAGAGCATAAAAGTCATTGAGTTCGTGAGATTTTTTTCATTAGTGCAAACTACAGTTTTTTAAAAGCATAGTTAAATTTTTATGTTTGCAGAAAAAAGATTTTTATGAAAAAAACTTTATAAAAAGCATGATAAGAGATGTTGGAGTGTGAACTCATTTGTAATTCTTTTGAATCAAGCATAAATAGAAAGGAAAAGATTGAAATTAAGAAATGAATAAAGAAAATTTGAACTTTAATTAAAAACTTTTAGTAGATTTATAAATTAGTAACAAAATAAGGAATATATATTTATCGACAAATGATTTCAACTCCCTTCTCTAGGGTATTAATGAAAATTTATACATTTAAAGGAAAAAGAAATGGCTCGATTAGCATCGCAATTTAAAAACGTGCACCTCAACCATTCAGTTGTAATTCTCTCTGGAATTAAATTCTGGGATGATTTTTTTTTCAGACTAAACTATAAAGTTGTAGCTTTAGGCGGGATATTATTTGAGTTTTATACCTATCTTAAAGGGAAGGATAATAGAAAATTACTACGGAAACTTACCTTGAGATTTTGGAAATTTAACATAAAACGGAAGGAAATTTAAAAGCATATATGTACATACCAGATGATAGAAAAATATTTGCGTTTCTTTTACATAATATATATATATATATATATATATATATATATATATATATATATATATATATATATGTGTATATATATATATATATATATATATATATATATATATATATATATATATATATATATATATATATATTCTCGCTCTCACTAAAAATGATTTATTTCAGAATACAGATCAATTTACATTGTAATCTCTCTTTTTTTAAAATTTGTAATGTTTATGGTTCATTATGGTGACTAAAAGCCTTCAGAACTCTATTTCGGTGAGTATAAAATAAGAGTTTTCAATCCATTTATGGTGATTCCTAGTGGAGCTATAATTTACTTTTCATTTGTTTTAAGAACAATTTTTACGAAGAGAACAAATTTCGTTGTAGAAAGAATAAATAAATAAAGCTTTACGGGGCAAAAGATTAGTCTTTGTATGCCACTAAAATTTTTATTCATGTACCACATTTAATTCCACATCATAAAATTATGTGAGTTAGAATTCAACCTATGACAGTAGTTTATGCTTCTTTATTAAATGACGACGGACAAACGAATATTGTTTAGAAAGACGAGACAATTCAAGACAGTAATCTTCTTTTTCCATTAGCAGCGTTTTAACGAGAAAGATTAAAAATGAGGAAAAATAAGACCGAAACTAAGTGAGAACTATTCAGAATTTAATTGTTTTGTAATAATTAGATTAGTTAGATTTTTTATTCTCTAGTGACTGTAGGGTTTTTATTAGCATGAAATGTGGTGTTTAAAGTGTTAAATTAAAAAGAAACTATTCCACAAATATTTTCTCAATTAAAGTAACTTTTTTTGCGTTTAAGAAAGAAATGAAAGTAAGTCGTTTAATCTTTTGAAGAAGAAGAACAACAACAATTAAACATTATAAAAGGTTTCTTCCAACATCAAACGTCTAATTTAAGGATTTTTTTAGATCACTTATTGAATAAAGAACAAGGAGAACGTTGTTACATTCCTGAGGCATTTCATTATTTAAGCTAATTAGCAGAATCAAATAAACATGGACGAATTAAAAAATATCTGTAAATTCCGCTTACATTTATTCACAAAAGTGGCTCTTAAAGTGTTTTTATGTTCACTCATAGTTTCTGTTGAACTGAAATAGAGTTCACTGGTGCTACATGATTTATTCATTCGGAAGTAAAATTTTTAAAAATTCGCAAAGAGAGTATACGTAACTGTATAAATTATTATAACTTAGGAAAAAAACTTAGTATAAATCAAAACATAGATATTTAGAGGTTAAATTTTGATGAAAGGAAAGACAATGAAATATGTAAACTAGTTTAAATCATACTTTTAAAACTCATTCTAAAACTTAATGTTCTCCAACAGTACACATGTACAAACTCTAGATATACTTTATACTGTTGTATAAATATATACAGATAAACATTATAGGAAGATCTTAATTACAAAATGAAGATATGGACTTCAAGGGAACTAATATGATGAAATCAAGTTATCGATGTGTACGGAAGTGAAAATGAACACAAATCTTTGTGATGCTGCCTCAAGCATTTTCGCTAGTTCAGTAATCCTATATTAGCAGTTAAACAATATTTGACTGCAATTGCATTCAGTCTTATTCACGACGCGTGGGCAAATAAAATATTTTTCCGCCTCGTTGTGAATAGCGTTAAAATGAAAAGATGCAGAGTAGGAATACAATAATTTTAGTCAAGAATATCCATTTGTCATGTTAAATTCAATTATGAAATGGAATGCTTTTAAGACATATTTATGCCACGGTATTATAGGGATTGAAATATTAAGTCTTTTATTCCGTGAGAGTACTGAGACAGGAAATTATAATGAATGAATAATGCATGCTCCCTTCAGTTTCTAACTCAATCGTATTTTTTCCTAGAATAATGAAACACAATGTTATATCAGTAAGTACATTATTATTTATATATATATACTAGCTGAAAACCCACACTTTGCTACGGAGTACATTCAAATTAAATACAACGGTCAATGTATGCAATTAATGCCAAAAAATTAAATATATATATATATATATATATATATATATAATAAATACGACGATCAATATATACAATTGATGTAGAAAAAAATATATATTTATAAAAAAATCGTAAGGGATATTTTTATAGACAAAATAGCGTCCAATCGTCTGCCGCATTAGCAAGAAAAAAATATTTTTTTGTCTATTTAGTTGTTATGCATGTGACGATAAATTTATTTAAAGTACCAGAAAAAGAAATCACGTGATCAGCATTTAATAAATTAAATTCTAAAAATTTATCTTTAAAAATTCACCAAAAATCAGGAAATGAAGGTAAAAATTCGAAAAAAATTTCATTTTGAAGGAATTTTTATGATCTTTCTCGTGATATAAATTTTATAACCCTCAATGTATTATTTTAAATGCAAACGTAAAAAAAGTTTAAAAAACAGCTTAAAAAATTAATTTAAAAAAATCTAAGAAGAATTTTTCAAAAATCTCTCTTAGTGCACCCCTACACTATAAGAAAAATCGCCATGCAAAATTTCAGTCCTTTAGGTCCAGCGGTTTGGTCTGTGCGTTGTATGTCAGTCAGTCAGTCAGTTAGTCAGTCAGTTACGGAACTGTTTTATATATACTAGTATATAACCCCTGACAAAAATGACGGAATGTTGATCAGTGTTTCCTTCTCATTAAAGTTCATACAAAC
This sequence comes from Dolomedes plantarius, assembly GCA_907164885.2. NCBI lineage: Eukaryota > Metazoa > Arthropoda > Arachnida > Araneae > Dolomedidae > Dolomedes > Dolomedes plantarius. The sequence continues at coordinate 35,021,666 of OU015501.1, forward strand.
AAACAAAAAAAAAGCATTAAGATTCTATATTTGAATATAATGAAGAAATATTTTAAACATACAGGTACATTCAAGAATACAGGTACATAATGCTATATAGGTTCCAGAAAAATACAGTACAAAAAGTTAGCCAATTAAATAACACAGAAAATAAAATACAAAAAGTTAGCCAATTAAATAACACAGCAATGCATCTTTAATTTTTCAAAAATCTCTATTTTTCTGCAAAAATCATGATTTTTTTAAAAAATATTTTTTAGAAGAAAGTGGAAATATACATGTTTATGTAAAAATTAAGATAAAACTGATAAATAAATTTTTAAATATGTAGAAGTTATATTAAAAGGAGTATATAACCCCCGTCAAAAATGACGTAATGTTGATCAGCGTTTCCTTCTCATTAGAGTTCATACGAACAAACATAAAAAAATCATGAAGATTCTATTTTTGAATGTAATGAAGAAGGATTTTAAATATATACTACGATGAATACAGGTACATAATGCTATATAGGTTCCAGAAAAATATAATACAAAAAGTTAGCCAATTAAATAGCACAGAAAATAAAAATACAAAAAGTTAGCGAATTAAATTTGATCAGCGTTTCCTTCTCATAAGAGTTCATACAAACAAACAAAAAAAAGCATGAAGATTCTATTTTTGAATATAATGAAGAAAGATTTTAAACATATACTACGATGAATACAGGTACATAATGCTATATAGGTTCCAGAAAAATATAATACAAAAAGTTAGCCAATTAAATAGCACAGAAAATAAAAATACAAAAAGTTAGCGAATTAAATTTGATCAGCGTTTCCTTCTCATAAGAGTTCATACAAACAAACAAAAAAAAGCATGAAGATTCTATTTTTGAATATAATGAAGAAAGATTTTAAACATATACTACGATGAATACAGGTACATAATGCTATATAGGTTCCAGAAAAATATAATACAAAAAGTTAGCCAATTAAATAGCACAGAAAATAAAAATACAAAAAGTTAGCGAATTAAATTTGATCAGCGTTTCCTTCTCATAAGAGTTCATACAAACAAACAAAAAAAAGCATGAAGATTCTATTTTTGAATATAATGAAGAAAGATTTTAAACATATACTACGATGAATACAGGTACATAATGCTATATAGGTTCCAGAAAAATATAATACAAAAAGTTAGCCAATTAAATAACACAGCAATGCATCTTTAATTTTTCAAAAATCTCCATTTTTCTGCAAAAATCATGATTTTTAAAAAAAATGTTTTTAAGAAGAAAGTGAAAATATACATGCTTATATAAAAATTAAGATAAAACTGATAAATAAATTTTTAAATATGTAGAAGTTATATTAAAAGGAGTATACAACCTCCGTCAAAAATGACGGAAATTTGATCCGCGTTTCATTGTAATAAGATATCATACAAACAAACAGCATATTTTCAAACAGCTATATTTTTTGTAAACACTCTACGATCAGACAAAAGTTGGCCTTGCAGATTTGTTTTACGGACGGATACTTTTATTTTACTCATACAAATGATGGGGATATGTATTTTTTTTCTAGAAAAGAACCTCTGGAAAAACTATATTTTTTGTAAACACTCTACGATCAGACAAAAATTGATCTTGCAGATTTGTTTTACGGACAGATACTTTTAATTTACTTTGATATTTGCATCGTGAGAGTCCAACATAAAGTTGACCATGCGAAAAGACTGGCTCCTCCAAATGCAAACCAACACTATCGAATGTTTGTCCCTGCGCCTTGTTTATAGTCATTGCAAAAGCAATGATTATAGTGAAACTGCCTTCGGATAAGTTTAAATGGCAGATTGGAATCACTTGATGTAAGGTCAATTCTTGGAATAAAGACTTGTAAGGTATACACGAGATTCGATTCACAAGAATCGAACTTTTGAATTAATGAATTAAAGAAGCTGCTTCAGATATGCTAATTTCGGCATACGCTCTTAGTATAAATACCACGCAGCGTCATTAAGAAAAGAGAGGGGAGGTTGTCAAGGTTGAAAAGGTGTTATCCTGCGCTAGTGCTTAGCGGGCCAGAAGTTTACATGGCAGTACTGCTGGTTTGACTTACTGTTCGCGAGTATAAAAATATATTGTTCTTGAAAGCTGTGTTTATACATTCCGTACAAGTAGTACGCATGCTTATTGCTGTAAAGCCAATTATATGTGCAACGAATTCAATAAACATTGTTTCATGTATAAACTGTGTGTGGTTCAAATTCAAATAGAGAGCCACTTCAAATTATATACACCCAGGTCTGGGTAGAAGTGAGCATAGAAACTCTATACTGGCGCCCGAAAGATATATATACCCTGGTAGTTAGCGTTACATTTGTAACGAACAACATAATTGAAATTAAAAAGTGTGTACTGTGTACTTATATTGATAAATTGTTGCAAGTACTTATATACTATTTAAAAATGAGTGTTGTAGAACAAAATCCTGCTGCAAATTTTCCTCGGGTAATTATGGTTCAGCAAATTGCGTCATTTGAAGCCACATTCAATGGCGGCCCCTCAAGCCAATTCCTAAAGAAAATTGAGCATTACTTTCAGCAACAATGCACCCCAGAGGGGGATAAACTTAAAATTGCTCTAGCCGCTTTAAGAGGTAGTGCATTTCAGTGGTACACATGCATGCAAAGCAGTAATCTGATTTTTGACTATTCGTCATTCAAGCAACAGTTTCTTAGCGTTTTTCCAAAGACCTATAATCAAAGTGAAATTGAAGCGGAAATTTATTCGCTAAGGCAACGTGAAGGTCAGTCTGCGTTAGATTTTGCTACAGAAAAGATTTCCAAGTGTGAGGAATATTTAGAAGGGGTGACGGAAGCGATAATCTTAAAAATAGTTATCCAACGTTTGAAGCCAAGTGTTCAAGATTTTTTAGATAATCAAACAATTACAAGCAAGGTTACCCTCCTTCAAGCTTTAGCTAAATATGACAATAGACATTTCTTCGCTACCCCTCACCGTCATTCAGGTACGAGAAGTTTTATACAGCCGCGCCAAAATTTTTCGCGAGTTTCAAACCAGCAGCGTAAGCAGTACCGCAGGCAAAATAATAGAAGCGCATGGCGTTATAATGAAATTAGTGCACTTAAAGAAAATAATATGCAAGCACCTTACTTGCACTGGCAAGTTGATTCACATGATATGGTTCAACCTGTTGAAACTGTGTGGTCAAATGTATTATTTTGTCCGAGCAGTAATCATTATTTTGAGAATAGTGAAAGTCAGGGTATTTTTGTGGCTTATAAAGAAAGTGAGTCTAGCTGGAATGATGAGGTAATTCCAGTACAAATTTCTGAAAATAGTGCCGATACTAATGCTAGTGGTTTAGAAAATAAATCATCTGACACTTCTATTAATGCTATACCTGATATTATTGATGCTATACCTGATATTTTAGATCATATTCACACATCTGTTAATGAAGGAAATTTAGTAGATGACGAAGTATGCGTTACGGAAGTTAGTGAATACTTATTAGTTGACGACAATAAAAATTCTTTAAACGATAGTAGGAACTCGCTAGGTAATGATGATATTATTTCAAGTTTCCATCCGAATGAGGATTGTGTAGGCCAGGTTGATAATATGGTTTTAAATAAAGTACATGAAAACCAGACTGAGAATCAAGATGAAAAGTTGACACAGAGTTATACTGTAAGTAGTTTAGCTGATGCTTCGGAAGTTATAGACGCAGGTTGCATTAAAACGCACCAGTACGAAAAGCTTAATCTTCCTAAAACTGAAGCAGTCTTAAAGAATTTAAATGATAATGATTCTGATATCGCAAGTTTCAAAGAGACTTTTTCGTCAAAAGAGGATAAAACTAAAGTTAAGGGGGATAAAAAACGTGAAAAAGAGCTTTCAGGTTCCAGCATTAAAACTGCTAATACTGAAGTAATTAAGGCGGTAAACAAGAAGTTGCATAAGCACAAATACGAAAAGCAGAGTCAGGTTGTTGACAAAATAGAATCTGCATTAAAATCTAATACCGATACAAGCAAAAGTACGAAGAAAGGTAAAGTGTGCACTACAAAAACTCCATGAAAGGATGAATGCGTCGCTGATAAGGTACACAAGGTTATCAAAAGGAAGAATGACAATTTTAAAGTTCCTTTGCATAAGTACAGGAAACGGAAGATTTCAGCCGCCCAGCAAGGTTGGCCTCCTCCCAAGAGACCTCCTGTCCATCGTCAAGCCGGACCAGCGCCTCAGGACCAACGAACTGCTGCGCGAAGGATGCCCACACGGTCAACGAACCCCTTTACTAGGACTGCGACCATCAAGAGAGGTTCCACGGATTGGACAGACTGGTGCAAGGAAGTTGCTGCATTCATGAGGAACAAGTCTTGTATCAATTCTCTTATTCTAACTCCCACCCTTTAATAAAACCGAACCAAATTGGTTTGAAGTTCCCCATTGTATATACTGTGTAAACATTTTGAGGGGAAGGAGTGAGCCACTGAAAAAAAAACGGCATACTGTTGTTTTATAAATTTTTGAAGGGGACATGTAGTGACTAGGAAAAAAATACATACTGCACAATATACCAATTAACCACTAATGTACTAACTTCACAAAAAAATAACACATGTACATTATAAATTGGGGGAGAGCAGATACAGTCAAGAAATGTCATGCTGTGCAATTGTGTTGTCACTTTTAATTAAAATAGATATTTTAGGGCGCAGTTGGCATCCCAGTATCCGCAACTCTGTAAATCCACTGTTTGATGGTGTCACCTGGACCCTTCGGGGTTAGTTTTGTAAAATGGTAGTGGCGTTTTTCCTCCACACAACGTGTGGAAGGTTTTTTTGGCTTTGCCACCCATTATGTAAAAAGTCAGACCAGCACGCGTTTTCAATTAGTTAACTGAAGCCGTTCAGACCTCAGTTACCTAATTTTTTTTTTCGAGGGAGGCCAGTGTAAGGTATACACAAGATTCGATTCACAAGAATCGAACTTTTGAATTAATGAATTAAAGAAGCTGCTTCAGATATGCTAATTTCGGCATACGCTCTTAGTATAAATACCAAGCAGCGTCATTAAGAAAAGAGAGGGGAGGTTGTCAAGGTTGAAAAGGTGTTATCCTGCGCTAGTGCTTAGCGGGCCAGAAGTTTACATGGCAGTACTGCTGGTTTGACTTACTGTTCGCGAGTATAAAAATATATTGTTCTTGAAAGCTGTGTTTATACATTCCGTACAAGTAGTACGCATGCTTATTGCTGTAAAGCCAATTATATGTGCAACGAATTCAATAAACATTGTTTCATGTATAAACTGTGTGTGGTTCAAATTCAAATAGAGAGCCACTTCAAATTATATACACCCAGGTCTGGGTAGAAGTGAGCATAGATTCTCTATAGACTCTATCTTTTTGATTAGCTCCAGTCAAGATCTCACAATCAAGGAAATGTCGATGTAAGTTTCGAATAATTAACCTGGTGCCATTGCACAAACCATTTTTAGGATTCATGTTTCTAAGAAGCATCACTATAGCACCAACTTTCAATATTAATTTGTGAGGAGGCATTCCAGAGGGAGTTTGTTCATGCAAAAATTCCTGAGAAAAGTTTGTCTCACCTTCTAAAGAATCAGACTCGAATGAATCTGCACTATAATATTCTGATGATGATGCTCCAGGAAGAAGATTCAGAACTTCATTATTTAATTTCATGGCACCCTTGTTTGTAGTTGTCAAAATAATTTTAGAGGAAAGTTCTTGAATGTTGTTCATATAAATTTCATTACCATAAACAGCTGTAACAATTGAACCTGTACATAACATGTTAGATGGAATTTGTATCATATTACATGGTAAATTTGGAATCGCTGAAGTTTTTCCTTCACCAATATCTAGAAGCCATTGGTTGAATTAATTTTGCCCTTCAGAACGCATATTTTGTGAGAGTTTCAAGTGAAGAAAATATTCCCAAAGTGGACTTGATTTTAAGCAAACTTCAATTATATGAGTTCTTGTTCCTCTCGCAACAACCAGTAATGTTTGGCGAAAGTCTCCTCCCAACAACATAACTTTATTTCCAAATGGATTTTCATTTCCCATTATCTCTCTTAACAGAGCATCTATGCAACGCAAAGCATGGATTGACACCATTGTGGACTCATCAATAATGATAAGCTTTGCTTCACTGATAGTTGCTGCCTCATCTGATATCACACTCATTGAAGATATCGAAGTTTACTGGCACTGGCAATTTGAAGCCACTATGAACAGACCTTCCTACTTTTAACAAAACGGCAGCAATGCCAGTTGTGGCATAAGGAAGAACAATTTCAGCACGTCCACGTATAAAAGCCAAAAGAGTATTATATAAATACGTCTTACGTGATTCACCTGGGCCATCCAGGTAGAAACATCGTGGAGTTATTTGCTCATTGTCAATTGCTTCTATGATTTTTTTAAAAGCTTCTTTTTGCTGCAAGTTAAAAGATTCAATTTTTTCAACAGCATCAAAGGCTTCACTGAGATGGTTAAAAACTGAAACTTGATCTTCATAATTCAGTGGACTGGGAGCTGGTAAATTAAATGTGCTTAAACTAACACCATGGCTCTTTAATATTGTTTGAATATTGTGTAAAGCATGTTGTTGCGCAACAAAATCATTGAATTTCCTCCTAAACTCCTCACACAAAGAATCCTTAAAATTTTCCCACAATTCCAGAGGATTTGATGGGTTCCAAAAAAGGCAAATAAAGATGAATACTTGCCTGAGCTGTGCAGGCATTTGTAAAACGCAAGCTTCTGATAAACATCTGACCCACTCCTGATCATCTGCTAAAAGTTGCCTTTGACGGGCTGCTTCAAGGAATATAGGTAAGATGATACCCTCAAAGGTTCGCAAATTCTCAAAGCTAGTTGCTCCTGGATTTTTGAGCAAAAGTAGACGAAGGCAGTAACGCTCAATGTCTTTTGGTGAAACTGAAAACATTAGAGCCAAAATTATATTTCCCCCTCGTTGTCGTTTTTTCCAAGAACCTTTCTCGAATACATAATGAAGAGGTATTTCTGCATATATATATTGCCTTGCATTTACATCAGAAAAATTTAACTTAAACCAAGACGTGAGAGTTGTGTCACGATTTTGATTAAGTGCTGCGTTTTCCATACCTTGTTGAAAATAAACCATTTGTTGAAGTGGAAAATGAATGGCAAGTCTAATTATAGAATGAAATGTATCAAACATTTTGAATTCCAGGAGACGCCACATTGCCTCAGGTGCATTAACATATCTGGCATTCACATGATTTGAAATTTCATCATGGAGAAATTCGTGGCGATTGTTGTTTTCATGAATGACAACATTGGTAGAATCATAACCTTTATATATATACTTGAAAATATATTTGACAGATTTGATACTGGTGCAAGATTCTATGTTAATGTGAGAATCGTATTTAAGCAAGAGTGTAGGATTGTATGGCACCACCCAACGATTGTCAACAGGTACTCCATTTATAATTACGCTGTCACCTTCACGGCGTTGATAGAATGGATAGCCGTCAACATTGACTTGAGTTATAGGCTGGAATGTCTTTGGAAAATTCTTCTTACAGTTACCATTTTCCATGCAAGGTGAATTTGGGTTAAAAGTTACACATGGGCTATGTATCATTGTCCTTTAAACAATTTCATGTAATCGAGGATGATAGACCGAAAGTTCTGCCACTATGACTCTATCAATCTGCGAAGCATCATGGAATTTGAATTCCTGTTCAAGGATCAAAAGAATATGGCAATAGGGTAGTCCACGTTTTTGAAACTCAATAGTGTAAACATAAGAAACACACTTTCCAAACAGCTCCCCTTTTGTGATATCATCTAAAAGTGCCCATAATTTGATATGAAATACGCGAGCTACTAAATCTGGTCTGTCAGATGATGTCTGTCCATCAGGCAAGTTATTCAAAATTTCAGTCCACTTGGGATTGCATGTAAAAGTACAAAAAATGTCTGGTTTACCAAATTTTGTGACAATTGTCATCGCATCATGATACCTTTCACGCATATTTCGAGGGGAGCCTTGAAAGGAAGATGGCAGTATAACAGCTCTTCCAGAAGGTAAATTTGCGTTTGATGCTCCCTGACAAACAATCCATAAGTCCAGCATACTGTTCAGATCGTAATTTTGATTGTTGCTGTCTGACAAAATTTAGATTGTTTGCCTCAACTTGAAGGTATGAGTAAATAACCCACTGTTTAGTAAGTGGTCCGCCATACAAAATGGGATTGAATACATCATGCCGAATAGCAGTTTGTGCCACTTTATACTGAAGCATTGACACATTGTTTCGTGAACCAGCAATATATCCAGGATACCGATCAAGCACCAAATTTGGTTGCCAGCCAGCTTCACCTCGTGGATAAAATATTGCATATGTCATGGGATCCATGTTTGCACTCAAAATATTCAAATGAATGAAACTATTAGTGCTGTACTCAGGAGTGCGAGGATAAATTCTGATATCTCTTTCAAATGGCGGTTCTCCATCCTCATTTTGGAATACCATGGCTACTTCATTAGCTGTTGGCAAATTGTACCGTCTTTGATCTGAGTGCCTATCTCTACGCAATACCATGTGAACATTTGGCATTGTAAGATTATCTCTCTCTGCTTGTTCATGACTCTGTCTTTCAATTTCGTACATCATTTTATAAGCTTGTGCAAACGGGTTAACCTTTAGCTTACGGGGTCCATTTTTCCGATTCCCTCTTTAGAATAGGAAATTTCAAACCATCTTTTTAAAAACGGCAAATTAAGGGGGTTTTATATATATATATATATATATATATATATATATATATAGAGAGAGAGAGATAGATAGATAGATAGATATTCACTCTTGGACCCGAATTCTTGGGATACATGCTATCCCACCCCGTAAGAAGAAGGTTAATTTTCCTGCATCATGAGATGTAACTGCCTCAAAATATGAGGTAAGCACTTTTCACTTTGAGGAATGTTTAAGTGCTCTTGAACAGCCTGAGTTGTGTTTAGAACGTACAATTGAGAAAATTTCCTTTGTTCACCTTCTTGAGGGTGTAAATGCGAAGTGACATGATAAACTTGTCCTTGCACCCGAAAGCAGTAAGGTCCACGACCTGGAACATTTGCTGCTAATTTTGCACCCATTGAAGCAAAAGAAATAGCACTATTGTAAGAGAGTATATTTTCATGAAAATGTCTGTAATCCTGTGATTTTGGGTTGCTCATAATATCTTTCAAAAATAAAGGAAAATTTTGACGTGCAGGAAGTTGAACTTTTCCTTTATGACAACAGCTTTTAAATTTTCTGTCACTTGATATTTCAGATGGGAAATGAAGTGCCTGACAATATTGGCAGACAGATTCTAACGGACCACAACTGTGACACTCAATATCACCCTCTGTTTCAGAAACAGTCAGTGCTCTCTGTTGATGTTTACTGTCTATCTGTGCTGCATTTTCTATTTGATCGGCTCTCATCTGAGATCGTTGATTTTGAAGACGCTGGCGATTTTCTTCCCTTATGCGGTCCAATGTTGCGGGTGACTAGCGAGCAAGCCATCTTGCTTTTCTGTTTCTAATTAATCGACGTCTACGTTCAAGAGGTGATTCATCATTTTCATCGGGCATTGCTGAAAACTGTACTTAAACAGCAGGAAACAACAATAAAATAAAACAAAACTAAATAGTTTCAAAAGTTAATGACTCGCCACACAAATCAAAAAAGCTTGAGATCCACCTCGTGCATTGGTTTGATGCAGTGCACATAATTGGTTACAGTGAATTGATGAGTTTCAAAAATGAATGACTCACCACACAGCAGTATTTATAATAATTTATAATAATTACATAATAATAATCAAAGTGAAATACAATTTAATTAACATTAAAATTAAACATTAAAAATGTAGTTTTTTAAAGGGAATATGAAAAACCATGGAGTAGAATGAATTCGAAATTCAAGTGAATGACTCAATTGAATAAATGATTCTTTTCAATGGATATTTTAATTTGAAGATATTTTAAAAACTAAACGGTTTTGAGCTAGGGTGTTCACTTGAAATTTTCATATTTTTTAAAGGGCTTTCAAAATATGTAACTTTTGTGGTATTATTTTTCAAGAAAAAATTCAGAAAATGGCGTCGCAATGTTCCCGACTTGGTCAGTCCCGGAATGGTTACCTACATCTAGGCTTTTATGTAAGTAAAGATATATATATATATATAAAGTAACACCTCGTTTATCCGGACTACCTGGGACCATAGGCAATCCGGAAAATCAAAAATCCAGATAATCCGGGTAATATGGGTAATAAGCAAGACAAAATCCTTAACTAAGCAGACATACCGTTTATTACGCTAAAAACTATGTATTTGTAACAAAATTACATAGTATTGTTTACAAGAAACTAAAAAATATAAAAACTATTCTGAGTCAATCCACGTCAACACCCTGTGACACTGTAGTAAAGCTTTCTTAAGCTTAACAAAGATAATTTTATTACCATTATTTATTGTACAAATTATGCAGGGACTGTACATTGAATCAAACTAAAAAGTGAATATTTGGCGTACTTATAGTTACGTTCTTGCTACCATAGTTACAAATTATAATCTAATGTGAACATTAATTTTATAAGAAAGTCTACAAATCTGATCCGGATAAACGATGTTTTACTGTGTATATATATATATACTGTATATATATATATATGTGTATATATATATATATATATATATATATATATATATATATATATATATATATATATATATATATATGTTAATTAAATATATATAAATTTCGTTATATTTAGTTATTAAATAATTATTGATGCACTTAGAAAAATGCAAATGATTCCAGAAAAAATACAAAAAATGTTGCTCGTATTTTTGGGTTTTAAGTATCACAGAAGCAGACCTAAAACAAGAGAGTCTATGCCCTAGAAACGCAATTTGTTTGCTAATTTTTTTCACTATAATACCAAAACACCTAGGAGGTAATGGAAGCATCTGAGTCCCGTAAAAAGTCGAGAAAATATGTAGCTTTATATCGAAAAGTTAAGCTAATAAAATTATTAGTCATTAGCTACTGCACATGGACTAATATCAAATTCAGAGCAAATCCTATTACTGGTAGGATTTTTTACGTGAGATTCTGTATAAGAGCGAGATGTAAAAGTAAATTCTAAGGAATAATAAATAGGCCGTCGAAAATATAGGAGCTTAAATTTTTTATCTAGCATCTGCTGATTAATACAATTGACCCATGCATTGCTATAACTACAGCTTCTATAACAAATAGAAATGTATGTTTGCACCATTTCTGTCATGAAATTTTCTGGAAATATTTGCTCAAAAATATATATTGATTGAATGTGAGATGTATATACTGATGTGCGCATCATTCGTTGTGCTTTTAGACAGAGCAATATTTTATAATGTTGTTTAGTAAAAATATAGACTTATTGTATATTGACTGGTGATTTATATTATATAGTTTGGGGGTAGCTATTATTTATTTCTTCTGGAAGACTGAGTACTGCACTTTTCTTGATTTTACCCTAATCATGTTGTTTAGTAAAAATAAAGATAATTCGTTTCTTGAATAGGTGTTTATATTACATATTTTACTGTAGATATCGTTTAGTTCTAGTGGAGGACTGAGTACTGTACTCTTCTTGATATCTCTTTTTTAATAAAGGCCAAAACAAGAGTAAGTAAAAGCCTCACAAATGTATTTAAACTGAAAAAAACGATGGGAGATACAATAACTGAAATAATTTACCTGAATGTACAAAAAGACTACATTTTGTGCATGAATAAGAGAGTAGTTATGAAACTGTAAGTTTAACATTTTAAAAGATGCGCTTAATAAGGGGATTCTATTTATAACCACGTGTAAGTAAAGTAGAGATTGCTATATATTATCGGGAGACAAATGTATGCTTCTAATAAAATTTTATTTAAAACATGCTAAAAATGTGCTTTTAGAGCGTTTTAACATTTCATCGAGGTATGGACCATAAATTCCTCATAAATAGCATATTTTTATTTTTCTAGCTTTTTCCATATAATAAAGTTTTTATAAGTGAAGGAAACAAACTGTATGTTTGTCTGATTATTAATCCTACATTACTACCAATACCACAGTTTGATACTGTACTGTTTATGCCTCCTCTATTTTATTTATCTACTTCTCTACTTTATTTATCTAAGAAGAGTTTCTTATGATTTGCTATTTTTAAATGGATGCATCTAAAATTCCTTGTAAGATTTCTCCATGAATATTTGTATATATTCCTTTGCTTTTATGTTACTAAACTGTCATTAAGATTTTTAACTTGACTAAATTCTCTAAATCCCTTTTCTTTGAAGCAAAACATGTTTAAATTTCTTCTGATAATTATGATTCTTTTTGCTTTCTTTAAGTAGATTGAAAATTTAATAAATAATCTTTTATAAATCCTGGAGAAAATTGTAGAAATTTATTCAGTAGCTATATTAAAATCAACACATCCTTTATAATTAGAGTTTTGAAGTTTTTAAAAACTGAATTATAATGATCGTAATCCTTTATCCCGAAATGTGTCTCTTTTATTAAAAGAGGACATGTTTGGGTATAAAGAAAAATTTTAAATTGTGCATAAATGAAAATAATTTTTTTTGGCTCGGAATACCTATAGTTAGTCTTGAGTGTTCACACGACTAAATTTTTTTAATTAATCGTGTGAACATAATTCTTATGTCATATTCCGTATTAAAAAATATTTTTAATTGAATACAGCCCATTTGGTCTGACACACGATGCTTTTATTTCCTACTCAGTAAAGATCTTTCATTTTACGCTTGTTCTTTTAAAGAGTTCCTAGGTGGAATATTAATTAGCATAACATAGCATTCAAAACAAGTACTAGCCAATCTTCATTTCCCTGTGCTTCTAGCGTAATTAGTTGCGTCATCGTTGCAGCCTAGCGTAATCATTTATTTAGCTTTCCCCAGACACCAGCAATGTGCTTCTATGTTCAAGCAACATGTGTAGCTCAGCGCTATTCATGGTAATATGAAACTTTTAGAGAAAAGAACACACTATACTAAGATAGTACGTATCATAATTAAGCTATACTGTAACAAAAAATTGATCTCCAATCATAATACCTAAAAATAACGAAAAGAGGGATTAAACGCTGTTATGAAATATTTATGAAAATTAATAAATTGACGGTATATTTTTGCATGCATATCTTGACACGGCAAATGAAAGGTTTAATATTCTAGAATACTTTTAAAGATAATAAAATATTTGTTTTTATTTCAGTTAAAAAACAATAAGGCTTTTTTTCAAACGTGGCAATCACGTTGTCTTTAATGATATGTTTTAACTATCATACTTTAACAAAAACCTATTTTTAACTGTTTCACATTTTTATCAGATTTTGACCTTTTAACTATCTTTATGCTGTACTGAACTGAGTTCCCTTTTTTCTTCTTTCTTAAATCTGTTAATTCAGAACAATGGTTCCAAAAATTTTGAAATTCACCACTCTTCTTTTTTTAAAGGAAATATATTTTGGGGTTCCCTTTATCCCAATATTAGTATTTTGTTTCTAATTATAACTAGCAAAATTTAAATTATTCAACAGAAAAAAAATTAAATAACAGGAAGAATGTAATGACAGGCAAACGGAATAAACAGAAATCCTGCACTTAGAGCTAAACGCATCATAAATGCAAGATTCTATAACAGTATAAAACTAAACCCTATAACGAGGTAACCAACCGGTTCCTTCATCAGGTCTATAGACCTGCATCCTATTCAGAAAGTTTTCCGTTGAGGTAACTGATTCGGTTAGGCCTCCTGATGAAGAGACCGGTCGGTTACCTCGTTATATGGTTTAGTTTTTATACTGTTATAGAATCTTGCATTTATGGTGCGTTTAGCTGTAAGTGTAGGGTATCTGTTTATTTAGTTTGCCTGTCATTACATTCTTCGAGTTATTTAATATTTTTTTCTGTTGAATAATTTAAATTTTACTAGTTATAATCGTCTGTTTTTTCAGTATGAAGATTTGTTGCAACTGCGCAATCTTTTATTGAAAGTTAAAAGTTATTCAACACTAGTGCAGTTTTTCTGTTAATTTAATTTGGCTGTACATGCCTTCTTTATGTTTTTTAAATTTCTTAGTTTATGTTGAATTATTTACAATGCGTGAGGTATTGAATCAAAATTAACCCCCCCCCTCCCCCTGGTTCAAATAAATCGCCGTTTGAAGAAGAAGAAGCGCCTTATGCAAATGAGCGGCGCTTTTTTACTAGAGAGGAATCCCCGTGGGTAGCTTACATGCTTGACAGTGAGAGTGAAAACACTACGAGGCGAGGTCGGACGGAGACGAGTGGCGAACGAAAAACAATTGGAGTGTAGATCGCTTTGCCGTACAGCAGCCGGACATTATCAAGTTTACCGAAGGCATTTTGAAGTTAGTTATCGTTCCAGCGACCTGATATTAAAGTGAAGACAGAAAGTTAGTGTGGCGTATGTACAAGCAGTGGCGTGGTTGAATTCTGGTAGGGTTTTCGTAATATAATTACCGGGATTAACACACGCGATACATAATTCCCCGTTGCCTGCTAGCAATTGAGTACAGTATTTATGTAGTCTAATTGTGTTATAATAAATAGTTTAGTGTATAAAACCTCGTCGGATCTTGTTAATGGTGAGTTCATTGTTTAGTATATACATTACCTTAAGGTTAAAGGAAACATCGAACTTCACAAATGTATAAGTTATTTTGTTTCTAAATTATAAAATGCAATAGTTCTAAAAAAAACTTTAGCTTCAAAAAGATTTTACCGAAATTTTAAAGCCATAAAAAGTTATTGCGTTTATTTATAATCTTGATATAGCAATTTCACAAATACTTCGTCTAAGAAAAAAATATTTATGCAAAATTTACGCACTTTTGTTTGTTTGTTTGTTGTTGTTCCTAGTGCCCCCTGGCCGGCAGTTCCATACCAGGTCCATAAAGGCCTGCGCTGATGAGTGCGGCTCCTGTTTATATAGCAAGGGTCGGAATCTGTCTTTGCTAGTTGCCACCTCAATTTCGACCAAGAACCTCCAGCGGCGACATCTGGGAAGTTCCCCTACCACCTTCTCCTACACTCTCTGACCTCATAGAGAGATGCAGTTTTGATTTAAAACAGTTAATATAGTGCAATGGTTCCAAAAATATAAAACTTTAGTATAAAAATTTTAAATTTTGGTCTCTTTTTGTAAAAGAATTTATTTGTGGCTTCACTGTTTCCGGCTGATAGTATTCAGTTTGTCAATGATATTCTTCAACGATAATAAAAATCTTCAGCATGAAAAAAAATTACTAAAAACTGCAACATTGACATATTTATTTATAATATTGTTTATAGTAGTTTTGCAATGCGTCCATTTATGAAAGATATATTTATGTATCTATAAGTACATCATTGTTTGATTCTATAGCGGTTCCCTGAATGATTTACCCCATTTTACAGCAAAATCCAGCTTATTAACACACTGACAAACTGACATCCCAGTTTGGAAACATGGTTGTACGCCAGTGACTATACAGAGGGGATATCTGAAATCCGTAAAAAAATTATACAACATCCTAAACTATTTAAATATTAGAAAAAATCTCTATGAGAAATTCTCTTTTTTTCTTTTATGTGAAATATCAACTACGTTCGATGCTCTAATCAATGTTAACCTTAAAAATTTAGCAGTAGACGTAAAAAGGTACTTTATTCGAATCTCAAAGACTAAACCTTTGAAATTCGAATAAAAAACCTTTTACTTCTGAGAGTGAATTTTTTAGGTTACTTTTAAATTTATATCGTTTTTCACTAAGTTCAGAGCTTTTATCTATCTTCAATCTAAAAGATTTCTTTTAAACAACAAATAAAAGTAAAAATGTTCCATGGAGATAAGACATAAGGATTAAAGCATTCGTATTTCTAGCCTCTTTCTTTTCAAGTATACTATTAATTTTGTTAATCGTGATAATTAATTTATCTTTAACAAATAGCGAAACACCAGGAGAAAATAATGCTCAAACAGAATTATAGAATAGAAACAATTGAATATATGTATTATTAAAGAAAATTTAAATTTCATTTTATTCAGGACTATGAAAAGTTTGAAAAGTAAGACATAATTGAACATGACTTAACCAGTTTTAAATCTGAAAAAAAAAATCAAATCGTCCAATTCCTGTAGATATTATAATATAGAAAATTTTTCATTTAATGTTACCATTAAAAATTTTTATTTTATTACATCGTAGATGCTAAAATAATACAAATAAATAATTTGATTCATGTTTATTAGGAATTAATTAGTATTAGAGATAATAGTTAACAAAGTTTGCTTTTGAAGACACTCTAAAGCGTTATTCTTTCAATAGCGCTCATATATATTTGACGAACTATTAAAATTTTCCTGTTTTTGTCCTTGAATTTTTCTTTAAGATTAATTACATACACTGACAATAAAGATTTAAAACAACTTCAGATCTATGTTTTAAATTTATAATTTTATAAAGACTAGAAAAAATACTACAAATATAAAAAATAATCTTAATTTTTTTAAAATTAATTTTCTATGACGGATGTTAAACACATCACTTGAAAACTAGTAAAATTTAAGCCTAGACGCTGATACAGTACCAACCATTAACTAGGCTAAACCAACTATATCTGAACTAGATATCAACACAAATTATCTATGTTTTTAAGGATTGCATATTATGCTTTTATTCATCTTTAGTTTTACAGTTCTTTCCTTACGTTTTTAACAGTAAAAAAGAAAACCCCCAAATATCTCTTTTTAAGCAAGTTTGATACAATTTTCCCCTTCTTTCTAACTTACGAGAAATAAAACGCTTTAGTGGCATAAGATTTCTTATCCTTCTCATTTTTAAAAATTTATAATTGACAGAATTATAAATGAACACTGGCATCGAGGGAATTGCGTTAAAAATATATGTAGTGTAACGATGAATTTTTGAACCATTTAAGAGTTTATGCTCATAGTTTTAAAACTTAATGTAATATTAGTTTTAGAGCGATAAGTTTTCAGTGATATCTAAATCATTT
>OU015501.1:35043839-35121339 GCA_907164885.2 Dolomedes plantarius
AATAATGCGGTAATTTCAGTACAAATTTCTGAAAATAGGGCCGATACTAATGCTAGTGGTTTAGAAAATAAATCATCGGACACTTCTATTAATGCTATACCTGATATTATTAATGCTATACCTGATATTATTGATGCTATACCTGATATTTTAGATGATATTCACACATCTGTTAATGAAGGAAATTTAGTAGATGACGAAATATGCGTTACGGAAGTTAGTGAATACTTATTAGTTGACGACAATAAAAATTCTTTAAACGATAGTAGGAACTCGCTAGGTAATGATGATATTATTTCAAGTTTCCATCCGAATGAGGATTGTGTAGGCCAGGTTGATAATATGGTTTTAAATAAAGTACATGAAAACCAGACTGAGAATCAAGATGAAAAGTTGACACAGAGTTATACTGTAAGTAGTTTAGCTGATGCTTCGGAAGTTATAGACGTAGGTTGTATTAAAACGCACCAGTACGAAAAGCTTAATCTTCCTAAAACTGAAGCAGTGTGAACGAATATAAATGATAACGATTCTGATATCGCAAGTTTCAAAGAGACTTTTTCGTCAAAAGAGGATAAAACTAAAGTTAAGGGGGATAAAAAACGTGAAAAAGCGCCTTCAGGTTCCAGCATTAAAACTGCTAATACTGAAGTAATTAAGGCGGTAAACAAGAAGTCGTATAAGCACAAATACCAAAAACAGAGTCAGTTTGTTGAAAAACATGACACAAGTAGAGAGATAAAGCCAGTAACTAAACACGTTGGTGCGGCGTATAAATTTGAAACAATAGAATCTGCATTAAAATTTAATACCGATACAAGCAAAAGTACGAAGCAAAGTAAGGTGTGCACTACAAAAACTCTATCAAAGGATGAACGTGGTACACATAAGGTACACAAGGTTATCAAAAGGAAGAATGACAATTTTAAAGTTCCATTGCATAAGTACAGGAAACGGAAGATTTCTGCCGCCCAGCAAGGTTGGCCTCCTCCCAAGAGACCTCCTGTCCATCGTCAAGCCGGACCAGCGCCTCAGGACCTACGACCTGCTGCACGAAGGATGCCCACACGGTCAACGAACCCCTTTACTAGGACTGCGACCATCAAGAGAGGTTCCACGGATTGGACAGACTGGTGCAAGGAAGTTGCTGCATTCATGAACAAGTCTTGTATCAATTATCTTTTTCTAACTCCCACCCTTTAATAAAACCGAACCAAATTGGTTTGAAGTTCCCCATTGTATATACTGTGTAAACATTTTGAGGGGAAGGAGTGAGCCAGTGAAAAAAAAACGGCATACTGTTGTTTTATAAATTTTTGAAGGGGACATGTAGTGACTAGGAAAAAAATACATACTGCACAATATACCAATTAACCACTAATGTACTAACTTCACAAAAATAACACATGTACATTATAAATTGGGGGAGAGCAGATACAAACAGTCAAGAAATGTCATGCTGTGCAATTGTGTTGACAATTTTAACTAAAATAAGTTTTTTAGGGCGCAGTTGGCCAGCCCAGTATCCACAACTCTGCAAATCCACTGTTTGATGGTGTCACCTGGACCCTTCGGGGTTAGTTTTGTAAAATGGTAGTGGCGTTTTTCCCCCACACAACGTGTGGAAGGTTTTTTGGCTTTGCCACCCATTATGTAAAAAGTCAGACCAGCACGCGTTTACAATTAGTTAACTGAAGCCGTTCAGACCTCAGTTACCTAATTTTTTTTTTCGAGGGAGGCCAGTGTAAGGTATACACAAGATTCGATTCACAAGAATCGAACTTTTGAATTAATGAATTAAAGAAGCTGCTTCAGATATGCTAATTTCGGCATACGCTCTTAGTATAAATACCACGCAGCGTCATTAATAAAAGAGGGAGGTTGTTAAGGTTGAAAAGGTGTTATCCTGCGCTAGTGCTTAGCGGGCCAGAAGTTTACGTGGCAGTACTGCTGGTTTGACTTACTGTTCGTGAGTATAAAAATATATTGTTCTTGAAAGCTGTGTTTATACATTCCGTACAAGTAGTACGCATGCTTATTGCTGTAAAAGCCAATTATATGTGCAACGAATTCAATAAACATTGTTTCATGTATAAACTGTGTTTGTATATAATTCAAATAGAGTGCCACTTCAAATTATATACACCCAAGTCTGGGTAGAAGTGAGCTTAGAAACTCTATACTCTTCAAAAAAGAAAGGGCCCAGAATAAAAGACGCGGTGAAACCGCACCAAACAGTCACCCGAGGAGAATGTAGTGGCCGGTTCAGATACTAACGAGGGTTTGATGTCGTCCAGATACGACTGTTTTGCGTATTAACGTCACCATGCAGTGAAAAGTGGGCTTCATCCGTCTACATGACATTCAGCAACCATTGTGGGTTACTTTCCATTTGTGCCAGAGCCCATGTAGCAAAGATTTGTCTTGCATCTGTATCTGCCGGTAATAACTGGTGAAGTGCATGGATTTTGTACGGATACAGATTCAACATTCCGTGCAGAATACGTCGAATCGACAGTTCCGGAATCCCCGTTCTTCTCCCAGCTTCACGAGCACTGCCGTTGATGTCTCGGCTGCCAAATTTTCCATAGAACTTTGTACAGCATGGACGCGGTCCGAGCTCAAGGATAGTCTGCCAATTCGTGGACGATCCTCCAAACTCCCCGCTTCCTGAAAACGTCGTACTAAATTCAGTATCCCGTTCAATGAAATAGGCCTTTTTCGCGCCTTCAGTTTTTTCTCCGTGCGAAACTTTCGCAATGCAACAGTTGGGGATTCACCATTCTTGTAGAAAAGTTTAACAACCAACACTCGATTTGGTAAAGAAAGCATGCTGCCGGCTTCGAATGACGGATCCATTTCCAACCATGTGTTTTATTGATAGCCTGATTTGCATAAAACGTCTCAGTAGGACGTGTGAGCGCCCTCTTTCGGTTACTTTTGGAAACTTTTTTTTTTCACATGAAAAAAAAATCCAAAATCCCTCTAATCATATTGGCGCAAACTGAAAAAATTTCCGAGCATTATTTCTTTTATTATGAATTTTTGAAGTTTGCACGAATTTATCACGCACCCGGTATATATATATATATATATATTATATATATATATATATATATATATATAACTTTTAATTTCAATGTGTAATGTACTTTAGTTTCACCTCAATAAATAAGTTTTGCATGGCTCATCTAAATCCTAAATTGTAGTGAAAATTTAGCATTTTTTATTTACTCTCTCCTGTGTGTATAGTAACGAATTGCCGACATTAGAAATTTACAAGTTACGTCGTTTTGTAGATCCACTGTTATTATAGTGGTTTAAGGGAAAAAAGTTAAGTCTTGACAAATACTGTTTAAGAATTAGTTAAATATTTTAAGTAAATTGAAAAAAGTACTCCGAATGTATAGAATATAATCAATGTCCACACAAAACAACACATAATATCAACAGTCTTTTACATTTGCGATGCAAAGGATAGTTGAATCAATATTAACTTTTCTAAAACTATCTTTTTTCTAAAATTTAAAATACTATCTTGGTTTCAAAGGGAGAAAGCAATGATGAGTGCATTATAAATTTGAGATGGGGAAATTAAATCATCTGGGAAAAGATCGTCAGAGTTAGGAAAAATTGTCATGTTTGGACTGAATTTTGTGAAAGGTAAGTTCTTGACTCGTACAAGGTCATGTTCAAAGTCTATTTTTAGTCACCTCGTATTTTTTTTCTGGAAGCCCATTATTTGAAAGTAATCGATTGCATTGACCTCTTTGCATTTCTTTGAATCAGCAAAATTCGCCTTTGTTGCTTCAGTCATCACTGTTTATTTCTGGGATTATTTTCTAAAAATCCTTTTTTGTAAGAGAAATCGTCAAAGATAGTGATTTGAATGTTTTTTTGTGTTCTTTGACTAGATTATAACATTATGAATAGATTGGCTTGATTTCTACTATTATAAAATATTATTTGTTGGATTATTGTGAAATTTAATACTTTCATCTGGTAAGGTTTCAGAAAGAATAAAGCAAATTAAACATAATATACGTAAAGGATATAAAATTAAGAGGATCCTTATAGTGTATATATATATATATATATATATATATATATATATATATATATACATGCACTCATTAAATCAATTTATTAACAATTATAATATATGTCATGTAAAATGAGCGCTAAATTTATACTGAGTTCAGAGCCAATTTGTAGAAAAGATATATCCATCAAAGACAAACCTGATAAAGGAGGTAAACAGCGAAAGTAATCCATTATATCCAGAGATTTTGAACAGTATTCCTAGCATTGCACCTACAATAATCAAAATATTTTAGACTAAAATAACATAACTGATATAAATAATTCAATGCAGCCTACCTTTATTTCCATAGTCCTATTACTTTTAAAAAAAAAACATACTCAGGAGTGGGAAAATATGATTACTTACTTCTTTCCAGTCGTTTCGTAGGTTTAAATTGTTTTAAATATTTCAATATAGTATTATATTAAATAAAATAGTTTCTTTTGATTTATGAATATGTATATATATAATACATGGAGGGCGTGGGATGAAAATACGTAGAAATTAAATTCTATAGTAAAATGAATTATAAGTTATGAATGAGAAAATGGAAAAATAGTTTCACTTATTCATTCTTCGAAATTCTTTCATTTATAATATTATGGTATACACTGAAGCATTCGTGATAATTGTGTTAACTGAGATGGTAGGAAGTCCACCTGCACATAAATGCTTTTATGTGTGTTTCCCGTCCTTGAAATAATAGAGGTTGCTTCTAGCGGCGTTATGCTTCTCCTTTTTTACTGCTAAATATTGGCATGCTCGTATGATTGATGGCTTTATCCAAATATGCTTTGAAAGAGGGTTTACAATACTTAACATGAGTTGATTTATGGATCGGGTTGTACTAAGCATGTATCACTTTACTCACATATTTTTACTTAGATATTTATATCAATATTCTTGGCATCCACCCCTTTTTTAGACATCAGTTCTGCACGTTAGCAAGTCTATTTTTTTAATCTGTTCAGACATAGATGAACAAAAAGAACAATGTACTTTTTATACCACAGTAATAGTGGATGAAAGAAAGGGGAGTGTATAATAGAAATACCTGATATCTTTCTATTCGTTTCGTGGGTTTCAATCCTTTTATATATTTCAATATTGTATTTTATTAAATGAAATAGTTTCTTTTGATTTATGAACACACACACACACACACACACACATATATATATATATATATATATATATATATATATATATATATTATATATATATATATATATATATATATGAAGGTTTTTTTCAACAGTAAATACTCTGTTTAAAATAAATAATTAAATCAGAAAAATTCAGTAGTTAAATCATAGTTCCGGCATTAAATTGTTGTTAAAGTGACACTTTATATAAATGAATGAAAGAATTAACCACAACTTTGTCCGGTATCATAATAAAGTATAGAATGAGCAAAATTTATCAAAATTGTTAGGAGAGAAGGATTTTCTGATAGCTGTATTATACATTATCTCACTCTCAAGCTCACTCTTTCGTACTTACACGTATACATTTGAGATAAAAATGTAATTCTTTACAGTTTAGCATGATATGAAATATTGATAATAATATGCTACTTTAATGAAATACACTAGAAATAAGATATTTAAATGAAATCATGGGAGAGAATCAATGATTTTGGAAGTAAAAGCTTTCTTATATTTATCTCTATTCGTACTTCGGTTGCAGAAATCAGTTGTGTGGTATGTGGCTTATTTGATATAAAATTTATTTCAGAGGATAAGTTCCCAGTTTCAACTATTTCATTTCTTGAATTAGACAGTAAAGCAAAATAGATAAAAGAAACCAAATATAGTTTCTTTTTCTGAGGACATCTTTATGGAAACTAACGTAAGTAGTAAAATACATCAGTAAGTTAAAATGTATTCCATTAAATAATAGTAAAAAGACAATCTTACCAAATTTTACAGTCAACATCACATAACTTACAACATGAGTCGCATAAAAAATAAAAATCACAGGGTAAATAATTCACTTTCTTGTTCAAAAAGTCAAGCCCGTCCAACAGCTGTCACATCAGTGGAGATTTTCAAAGCATACTTGCATGATACTTTTTAATTTCAGTATGTACAAAAACAGTTTTAAGTGCGTAGCTTTTAACGAAACCAGATAGGTTGATATAAATGAAAGGAAATATAATATATGTTTCAAGCAAAAAAAATGTATACGATAAGTGTTTTAATATCATAGAAAATTAATGCACCATTATTTCTGAATGACAGATGAGAAAATTTTAAACTAAATTAAAAGCAAAATATATTACACATTTTGATACTTGAGTAACTATAAATAACTTACACAATATCACGTTTACGTATTCTGTCTGAATATATCATTCCTGGCAGGTGCATTGTTCTGATGACACTGACCCATGCCTACCACAAATGTCTTGGTTACTCTATTATAGGAGCACCATACAGGCGAACAAACATTGCTCCCTGTGTGGAGACATCGCAAGAACGTCCATGATTTATTCAGGATTAGAACACGAGTATACTTTGTGGAAGTTCAAGATGCTAATCACATTACGAGGTAGACGGTTTATTCCAAAACTTAAATTCAAAATATAGCTTTACATTAAAAATAACAAGAAAATCCTTTTGAGAAACATCTCTTGACCGAATCTGCAATTTTATTTACTCATACTCCATCGTACATTTTTCAATGGAATATTTGGCTAATGTTGACTAATTAAAGAACTAAGAGTGAAAGACTAATTACACACATAAGAGAATAAAGCTATGGAAAAATAAGTTTTCTTATTTTTCTTTAAACTACGATCCTAAGCATGGTGAGGGTACAAGAAAATTACTGCTCAGTATCCATTTTAACTAAAAGAAAAGTTATTGACGTGTCTTGTAAAACTCCTTTATAAAGTGCATTAAACATCAAATAAATTTTCTATATTGCTCTTGAAAGATACAGGTAATGACTTGAAAGCCGGATATTACAAAAAGACTTTGATAGCTGCTTTCTCATGATTCCTTAGATAAAGTTATCGATTGAGGTCCAATCAACTGTTTTTTGCAATGTAAATTCTCTCCCAAAAGATGTTTTAGATAATTTCCGTCTCGGATATATAATTTTAAAGTATTATTACGTATATTTCTAGTAAAAATGCATTAAGGAATATCGGAAGTTAATCCATATTAAATGCCATGTATAATAAACTATATAAAGTTGTGATTCTCTGAAGTTTAAAAGTTATTTTTTATACTATAAAGGTCATTTCCTGTATAAGTTTTCTTTTTCTTTTTATTTTGAAATCAAGTTAATTGCTTTAAATAGCCGATATTTGGAATATGGATTATTGTTAATGCTGTAATTTTTTGCGAAGTGATCGATGACTATCAAGTTATGTGACCATGATCTGAAGAAAAAAAAATAAGTACAATAAAGTTGAACTTAGTAAACATAGGGGACATGAAAACGTTTAAATTGTAATGCGGAAGACGATTGCTTTGATAACATTGAATTTTCTACTTTTTGTGTTAACGTTTAGTATTTTATAAAGTTAAATTACAAAAATAGAAATAAAAACTTAAGAACAGTTTTTAAATTGTTTATACTTCATTTTCAAAAACTATTCCAATAGTAATATATGTTTATGTAAAAAAAGTTATTAAAAAGCGATCACATATTTATATTAAAAAAAAGAGACATAATTAAAAGAAAACTAAAAAATTAAGTTTACAAGTATAAAGATGTTTAGGAAATAATTAGTTTTAGAATTAAAGAATAACGAATTGCCTTCTGCCAACAAAAGTTTTTAGTTTAGATCTTTCTGGCTTTGTCTATTTTCTCTTGTATTTTTCCTGGACTTTTCGGCCCTTTGCTTATCCTGTTTTGAAATCTTTTCCAGTACCCCTCTTTCGCCAGTCCATTTACAAACGTATTGAATTCTTCCATAAGCTTTTCTAAACTCTTAAATCATGTCTTTCAAAAACATTTGGGAATAGGTAAAGATTACAAAATGTCTTTATTGATCTTTGCTATAGGGGGAAAAGGTTCTAAACTTGCTAACTGAAACTTTTAAGGAGTTATTTTGGTATTCTTGGTGATTTGGAGCCGGGGGATGTCTTAGAGAAAAATTGCACGTTTAACACTTCAGCGGGCGCGCCAATATTTGGAACACCAGCAGGCGCGCGTAGCACAAAGTGCAACGTCTCTTTCAACCTTGATTATTCCTTTTGTAATAAACTTTTATTTTTCAAATTTAAAATAACAATTTTGCGTTTTATGACAAGATATAAAATGTTGACAATATTGAGATACATTTATAATTAAAGGCCAAAGAATGAAGATACAATCGCCTTATTTCAAAACTGTCCGGTTTATTGAATCTAAGGACAATTTGCGAATGGATTCCTATTATGTCCAAAACCCCAAAAACAATAAGAGAGTCCATCTTCGTGATATGCGGAATACCGTGTAATAGCTGCCCATTGGATCGACTACATCAACTCCTGCTTTTGTCGTATTGTAATCCAGTATAATCGCTGGTTTACCACGGTTAAATCACGACTAACAATGAATGGAAAGGAATACAAAGGTCAGAAAATCAGATCTGCATTAGAAAGGGTGTAGCTATAAATAGAAACTGCTTAGAACATTCAAACCTTACATGTACAAACGAACCATTCAAAATTACGGCCCTGCTGCAGTCACTGTAGCCTTGCAGGAAGTTAATTTTCCATTGCTGGAGAGAGAGAACGTTTGCTTAACGACTTTGTTTTGAAACGAGCACTATACCATCAGACAAAGTAGCGAGATTTTTATGTTTCCTTTTTCAATTTAAAAGTATATCACTACCACAAGGACAATCAAAGGAGGATTTACGAACAAATGACTGATAATTGCTAACTTTTCCCTAACTGAGCTCTTTCCAACTCAGTTATTTTGCGCAAATGGTTACTATTATACGAACGACGACATTTAGAGGTATGAAAAGAATCAAGAAAAACATCTAGTTTTTAATTAATGAAAGAAAGTGTTGCAAATATGATAAAATATATTAAATGTTGGGTGTTTCCCAATCTTTTTTTATGTCTACCCGACAATATTCAAAGAATCACTGTTCAGGTTAGCTAAATCTAGTTGCCATGTTATACAAGGTGGATTTATCCTTTATGGGTAATAATATACGCAGATATCCTGCGTGTTTCTTTATAGAAAATGAAATATATAAACCTTAATATAATAAACACAATTTGGATAAATCCTAGATAGCAGTTTAAAAGGCGCATTTTAATGGGTAAAATTTACAAAATGTTAAAAGAAAGTAGATTGCAAAATGAATGAATAAAATTACTTATCTGTCATAATATTGTCATAAAACGTAAACACAATACTACTACGAATAATATATATAACTGGAATTCTTTAATCTGGTCATCGATTCATGTTCACTATTGTTCATCGATTTTACTGCAGGAAATATTGGAAAAGTAACTGGTTGATAAATAGTTGAGAAAAATAATTTTGACACTGAAATGGAGTGGTAAAACGGATGGGAATGACAACACTATGAAAAGAAATTCTTTCGGTCTCAAATCCCTAAAGTTATATGTTCACTGACTTAGTACTTCAGTCAAATACTGAGGTTGAAAAAATATTCCAAAAACGTGGGGTTATAAAAAGTAGAGAAATATTTATCGTCTCTATCATACGATATATGCACGGCGATACAACGTTTTAGGTTTATCATAATTTTACAGCGTAACAGAAATGATGAATGAATTATGTATCCAGGAATATAATAGTACTCTCTATTAATTACATTAATAGAGAGAAAAAAAAAGAATGAATAAAAAGCATAATACATTTAGATTCTGAAAGATTCAAATGATCTATGATGTCTGGAAGGTTAAAAAATTGTTTTTGCTTTCTAGAAATGTTCACTGAAACCTCCAGAAAAAAAGTTCATTAGCTGTTTTTAACTAATGGCCAAATTACGTACATTTTAGTTGATTCTTATTCGTAGAAATAATTTTGATTAATTTATCAGACACAAAGTTATAAGTGATCAAACTTAAAGATTTCAGAGTTTAATAAATGCAAACGATCGAGATATTCTGCACAACTTTATCCTAAATTAACTTATGTTTTACCTCCTCTCACTAATTGCCGTATTTTCTCTTTTCAGTGACATAGGAAAGTCTCATATGTAATTCATAAAGGTCACAGATTTATACATTAGACAAAGATATTGATTTGTATTAACACTGATATCGCTTAGAATACAATTTTTTTTTAATTGTGGGTTTTAATTTCACTCAAGACTTTCGAAAAGTAGAATTCTGTGGAGTTATGGCAGATGTTCATATGTCAGAAAAATTCAGTTTTATGTTTTATGTTGATATGGCGCACTAAAATTTAGCTATTTTATGTGGCAAAAGCTGGTAGTAGAATTATGAAAAAATACTAAGTTGTTAGTAATTTTGCAAAAGTTGATGTTTTCTTTTTTTTCTCAACCAACCCCAACATTTTAGTCCCTAATTGAAAACAAATATTTTCATTGAAGATCAGCCATATGCTTGAGATTGAATATGAGTATTAACTAAAGAATATTTGGATTGAAAAAATTAATTGAGCGATTTTATATTTCACTACAAAAGGTTCATTTTAATTTGCCGAAAACGTGAAAAAAAAAGACATATCACCATCTGCCATAACGCCACAAAATTATCTGCAAACGACAGTCTCTTTCTCCGTTTTATCATAAAACTTGCATTCACATATGATTTCTTGAAAAGTTTATACATGAGATTGTTTGTAACCCTTTATATTTTTATTAGATATGTGGTGGTATTATTATTTGTTGTTGTTGCTGTTTCCAATGCCCACTGGCATGAAGTTCCAAATAAGGTACACATAGGCTTCGGGCTGAAGTGTGCAGCTCCAGTTTATATAGAACCACAAGGGTCGGAGTCCGTCTTAGCTAGTTACCACCTCAATTTTGACCGAGGACCCCCAGGGTAGACATCTGAGGAGATCGCACCCACTCCCACCCTCTCTGACCTTATAGAGAGACTTCCCAGTCTACGGATTTAACGTGCTCATATCCGGCCTGGACACGGAGGTATTTAATGATTTCGATTCGAGCACCCTCGGCGCCGAAAGCCAACGCGCTAGAACAAGGCTATCTAGATCTCGGTGGTATTATTTAACCCAGTAACGTTAAAAGTATTTGCCAAGCATAGATCGTATTTATTGAAAGTATACGTTTGCGTTTTATTGAAAGTATTTTCACAACCTGAGAATACAGCACCTTGAAATGATTCAACTTCGTTAGTTTGAATTCGCTTTTCTGTCACATTAACTTACGATTACTGTTTAAAAAAAAATGTGGTACTGAAATAAATGCAAATGAATTAAGAGAATGTGAATAATACCGAACGAAATGTCTTTGAGGGAGCAGTCCCGATTTAAAATAGCACCGCACACTTTTATTTATTTGAGATTTATAGCTTTGCAAGAATGTCTTTCTATTCGCTAATATTAGATCCTCCTATAAAACTTTCCATTAATGAATCGATTTTATGCTTTTGTTTTGTAAGCTTCCATTCTCTACGTTGAATCTTTTAAAAGAAATATATCTGAAATTAGTTTGCGATTCTTGGAAAAGATTTTAGGAGGAATAGGCACTGTAATTAATGACCCTTTGATTTTCCGGTATTTCTTTTACTCTCTCTTAAGGGAATAGCAACGATAGAGAATACATTTGTGATACAAAAGCTTGCTATTAACTGAGTGGAAAGTTAGGAGACATAAATGTTGTAGGAAAATTTGTTGTTTAAAAGGCGAATTCATGTACAGAGAATAAAATAACAAATGCATGATTATTGTTCAAGTTTAGTGTGCTGTTGTTAGATATATTTACTGTAGAGGATTTCAGGAATGAAAATTGACAGAACCTCAATAGTAGTCTTTGTAGTAAAAAAATCTATTCGACTTTTCTGACGATTTAAACTTGAAATGAAATTGGAAGAATTTGGGCTTTGAATTCAAAAGAATCGATTAAAGAAATAGATAAAGAGGAAAGGGAAGAGAAGTGACGGAAATACTTAGACAAAATCTAGTTAATTTCTTTGTTATAAGTTGTTCGCGTTTTACACCAGATAAAAGCTGCTGTCTAACCCTATTGGATTCGCTCACCTCAATGTTAACCTATGGAGATAATGTGTTTTCTATTTACAGTTACACAAATACTGATAATATAATAAAAATGATATTTTCAGATAGCCTGAACTTTTCTGCATTTTGGAACAGGATTCATTTTATAAATTTCGTCCACCAAAGGAATTTATGAGAGTTTAAAATATTGTCTACCAGATTTTTTCCCCGAATAATTTAAATTTAAAACATTATTTGCATTAAAAAAAAAACGAAAAATCCCCTAAGTGTAAAATTTCTCTTTCTATTACGGAGCACATTTTAAAAAAAAAATCTTTAAATCCAAGTCGGAAATCTTTGGACAACTTTTCTCCATAGGTAAACAATGAGGTTATCGAATCCAACAGGGTTAAAACACAGCAGCCTTAAGCAATTTTTGTCTCCCTGGCAAGCCCCATGAACCAGCCATGCACTGCAAAAGGACTACCCATGACTCATGGATAGGGAATGTTTTGTTTGTGCGAACTAAATGTTCATTAATGCAATTTTCAGTGTTGTATGAGTAATATATCTGGCTTGTCTATCACAGTACTCTGTAATTAATCCTTAGAAAATGGATTGAAGTATACTTGACGGTGATACGTTCTTCCGTTTATATGGGCGAAATGCATGTTAAAACCCTTTCAGGGGCGCCGTTCGCACAGTGCGATCACCTAAATTTGGTTTTCTTTTCACTTGTATTCAATGTATCCCAGTTAAATCAGCAGAAAAATGGCTAGTGCTGCCATCTATTATCAGGTTAAAGAAGTAAAAATGATTTGCAACCTTTAATTGGAAAATTTTTCAAGATCTTTTAGCTTAAAAAAAATCGGGGAAAAAATCTGCACCATGCAAACAGTGGAGGTTGTTGCCCCAAAAAGGGTTAACAGTTGATTTTGGATTAGAAAAGGGTTTTAAAAATTCTTTGAACCCTAGCCAAACTAAATGTACGCTCTCATGTGTAAGAAAAGTCGATTTAGCACCTACTAAATTTGAGCTACTTTTAATACAGACATATGATTGCATTAGAGAAATAATATTCAGATTTTTAACTGATTAAAATAAAAACGGAGTGTAATTACTCCATAGTGAAAATATTTAATTTTTGAAAGAACAGCTTATTCTTTCGATAAAATCAATTCCCTTTTTCATTTTTATTACGAAAATTAAAGAGCAATGTTTTCATATTTAAATTTTTGAATAGTGGCTTATATTTTTGCCTTTAAAAAAGAAAGGAAGATAATAAAAGTAACGAATACTGCACTCCCTTTCAGGAAATTGCATCACAAGATCTAAAATAAGCCAAACCAATACGTTAATTGTTTTTCGCTTTTTTTTGTTCCAACTTGCACAGAATTCGATATTTTTATCGTAATTGAAAATCCGACCAAGCGAAAAGATTCTCTTAAATGTGGGCCGAAGGAAATATATATTTTTGTTTTATTTATGAAAGAAGAGATAAATTTTTTGACGGGGTTAGAACGTCAATTCCATTGAATTGAATTTGGAAAATAATATTTTTACGATATTTTCTTTGTTTTCAAATTTATTATATGTTTCAGGAAGAAAATAAGCGCCAAATATATTCACATTTATGTTTTTTCGTATAAAGTGAAGCATAATTAAAGATCAGCATTATGTAAAATATATTAATTTCATAAGAAATGTCAGATATCAAAGAAAGTGTATATAGAAAGACTGTTATTATAGTATATTCTAATAGGATTTAAATGATGCTTCAATTTTAAAGAAATTTTTTACATTTTTAACTAAAATGTATTTTGATGCAATCAAAATTCGAATGGGAGCTTTCAAGTGAAATATTTTTTATTAGAACTGTTTATCTTTGAAATAAATCACAAACATTTCCTATCTCTTGAATACATTTAAATCGTTTCACATGACATAACAGACGTGAAATAACTGTTATAAAGAATAGAAAGGAGTTTGTTGCGACTTGAAACTAATTTTTTTTTTAAATTCTCACTTTATAAGAACTGGAAATTTATGAACTGCTCACAAATGAAGTCAAAAACAAGTTAGAAGTAACAATAAAAACCTTCCTTAAATATATACCTTATACAAGTTGTGTAGCTTACAAGTACACAACTTTTCGTTTATAGTGATGACAGCTCAGTCACAAACATTTCTGTCTCACGCTTGAGAGGACGTTCTGGCTGGGCCGGTAATCGATTTTGGGATATTTGGCTTTCTAGAATGGTGCACTGACTTTTGCACGACCAAGGGAGTCGGGAATAATTTTTCATTTTCTTTGTTATATTTTCCCTAAAATATGTTTTGTATAATGATCATTATAGGTATAAAAAATCTTAAAATTTTTTTTTGTTCTATAGATTGCATATCCATATGTAAATTTTGATTTTTTAACAGGGTAATCTACCCTGTTTCCTTTTTCTTTTAAGTAGTCTGTTTAAAAAAATGCTTATACATAATAATCCATTAAGTTTAATCGTAATTAGAGACGTGCAGGTGAAGACTTAAAATGCAAATAACACCCTCAATTTTACAAGAAATAGGTCTAAACTTAATAACGTTAGCATAAGGAAACCGATATAATATATTGGTTGTGACTGAATATGAATCCCTGATAATTTATAAACTTTTCTAATATGGTAGACAACTACAAACATCGAGGAAATAGATACCTAGATTGTATTATGAAAAATGAGATGATAACTGGAGCCTGAGGAGAGAATCGTTTAGATGTATCGCTCATCATTTGAGTTGATGTTGAGTGACCGTCACCAACCGTTAGCCCCTTATAGTTCTTGGAGGATACATACACGAAACGGTGGGCAACAATAGCAGCATCAGTAATTCTCATTATACTTTTAAACGTTATATGTGTTCTCTGCAGCATCTGTCGTTCAAGACAAATCAAAGTAAGCCAGTTGCAGTAGCAAAGGTCTACAATCGGTGGCCCATACAACTAATAATATTGACTTATATGAATGGTTAACAAGTGACTTCTGTAAAAATCTATAGTTTCTAATTTAAAACAATACGCAATTGCATCCTGCTTCTGCACTAAACGATTTCCTGGAAACGAATTTTATGATTTTATTCTGGATAAAATCCTCAGACGAACTGAAAACTGGCTAGACCCGAGTGGCCATTTTGTATAACAGAAACTCCACGTCTGACTGACAGAGTTTTCTAGACAATGATTCTCACCACTGGTCCAGGCACCAGTCCGCGGTCTTAGACACATATGAATGATTCTATTCAGGAGTGTGACAGTTACTTGACGTATTACCAGGCAATAATTAGAAACACTTTGCCATATCTCTTAAATGAATAGAGGAAGTTATTCTTGATATTGTACAAAATTATGTTTGAATCAGTGGTGGATCAGAAACTGTCCAGTTCTAAAAGTATCGAAGAAAGTTTGTTTTATTCAATGATCAGGCAATTATATTTAAAGGAACACCGTATATAGTTAATATTGTTTGAAAAGGAATCTTATGTAAGACATGTAAACATTCTTTATAGATTTTACGGACTACCGTTAATACATTATTCTCAAAATATTATACTATCTTAGCGAATTCTGTTGAATAAGTAAAAAGTTAAGTAATTAAAAGTGTCATTCCTACAGTATGTTTTTACATTTTTTATGTCGCATTACTGAAATATAAGTACATCTTCTTTAAAATTAAAAAATAGAAATTATTTGTTAATATCATCTAGTACAGTTGATTAATAGAATGCCTTACTTACTAATGAATGAAAATCTCTCTTATTTTGATTATTGGTCGCGAATATGCGATACATTATCGTTATTTTTCTTTGATTTAATTAATTATCTATTTTATAGTCGTAGCAATCAAACCAAGATACGATACTTTAACAGTGTTTCTTGCTTATCCTGACTGTCATTACAATAATTCTGTGTGAAGAGAAACAGGAGCGAGTATATCGACCTCTCCCACCTATTTTCTAACAGCGACTTTTTACTTATTCATGAAACTGATCAATGATTCATTCTGTGAATGAATGACTTTCTTGAATAAATTGGAATACACTCCGTAAACGGATGGAAATGAATATGTTTACTCTAGAAGGCTTTTGTTGAATTTTTAATTCAATTAATTATTTTCGAGAAATTTCAGCGAAATAAGCTATTAATTTATCAGCATGAAGATAATTAATGGTCAAACATTCGGCTAATTAAATCTTTAATTTTTATCATTCAGAAAACTATGATAGCATATACGTTTTTACTAACTTGAATGATATTTAGGAGTGAATAATTAAAAGGGGAACAGCATATGGGAAAAACATTTCTTTTCGTAAATAAAATAATTTTAAAAAACTTAACAAGTCTCATTGGATTATAGGATGAATCTTCCTATGTATTAGCATGCTAATAAATATTAATTCCTATTGTATAAACTTTCCCCCTAAGAAAGCGACCCGTTTGTTCCAAAATCACTCAGCTGTAGAAAAAATACCTAACAACTTTGGAATTCTTTTATTTCCAAGACGGAAACGTAAGTTTACGGTTCTTCAGAATATGGGAAATCAAACTTTTGTTTTAATTTCAACTTTTATTAAACTTTTGTTTTAAAGAAATATCTGTTACTATTACATCGCTATCACTATTATCTATCTCTAATATTTGCATAGGCATTACATGAGATTTGAAGAGGAGCAGTCAATGGATCCAACAAAGAGTTCACCTTTAAAGAAACATTCAAAAATCTCTAGTTTCATACGCGCCAATCAACAATATTAAAATAGAAGTTCCACTAACTGATAAAACAGCACAATTGTAATAAACTTGGACATATTTAGGCTTTTATTTATCACATTTGGAGACTGCAAAAGATCAAACCTCTAGATGATCATGCTACTGTAAAATGCAACATAAATTACGAGAGATTTACAACCAAAACAAAGTTTTTTTTTATTATGGAAAATATATTTTCATACGGCACGAAATAACTAAAAAAGTAATTATGTTCAAAAATATCCTTTGAATTACGCACCACTTATTCAGATTATACGCATTAAATGAAAGATTCAATAGTATTTAGACAAATCCATGAAAAAAAATTGGAATTTTTTAAGTCTCGCTTAAGGTCGATGATTTTATGCGTAAACAGACGTTATTGCGATTTTTGTTTTGAAACCTTTAAATCCATAAATGTCTTTAACATAAATATGAAAAGCAGTTTAATGCACAATAAAATAAAAATAATTTGTTTATAATTGCAAGATAAAAAAGTAAAATCATAAACACCAACAGCCACTTTTAGAGATTAATCTTTAGGCTTCTTTATAGGTGGAGTGTTATATATGCCAGATGAGAAAAACTAGACAATATTTTTTAAATGTTTTCAATATTTTAAAACTATCATATAAATTTCAAAATTTAAAACTAATTATTTTAGCAGTAATAATTCTTCGAAAGTTGGATGAAAACTAACTGAAGGGGCTGATGATATCTACAGATTCACTACAGTTTAGAATAGATAAATGTTAGTAGTTTATAAATATGATACATTCTCGAAATCAAACTTATTTAACTATTGAGTTGAATCTTTATTTAATGAGTTATTCTTAACCTATTTATATGTGTATGAATTATAAACATTATCTTTGACATTAAATATACTTGTATATTATAACACCACTTCACACTCAAATGTAAATGAACTTTAAAAGAGAGAGGATATATATATATATATATATATATATATCTTATATATATATTTCTTCTGTCCGTGTGTATGTAACTGAACTCCTCCTAAACGACTGGACTGATTTTTATGAAATTTTGTGTGTGCGATTAAGTTGAATCGAGACTGGTTTAGATTCACATTTGATCCGATAGAAAATGTTTTTATATTTTAATTAATTAATAAAAACCAACAATTTATAAGGGGGTGCGTCCGGTAAATGGAAGCTGTTACAGTTTGTGGAATCGGCCCTCTGGATAATACCGTCCACGTTAGGTTTAGTTAGTAAATAGCGAGCGAAAATAAAAAAATAAATAAAATCAAAAAGTTTCAAGTCATATATTAAATCAGAATAATAAATGAAAATAATAATCTTTAAAGTCAGATTTTATACTCTAAAATACATCAGATCCAACGGCATATTCATACTCTCGACACGCGATGGAAAATTCTAATCAACCACGCTAAGTGACACGAGATCTTTTTTAATCGCTACTGCAATCGCCCTCGCCTATATAATTGTGTCTATTGAAGAGCTAAAGACTAAGCTTCTATCCTGCTAACTTATTTCTGACTAAAAACTCCTCTGCAATTTATAATCACCAGCCCACAACAACTTTCGAATGACGAATAAGTTTAACTTTACTCAGTAGAATACCGTGTCATCGTGACGCATTCGGTAGGTCGCGCAAGTACCATGCTATCGACCCGGGTTCGAACGCAGAGTAGAGGAAATTTTGCTAGACCTGTTATTTCAGCATTTTTTTTAAGGCTTTTTTATTTCAGCTTTTATTATTATTTTTTAATTATTATTTTATTTTATTTTTTTAAATTTAAATTTCAATTTAAACAGGACAACGTCTGTCGGGTCCGCTAGTATATATATATATATATATATTTATTTATTTATATTTATATATATATAAAATATATGGAGAGCGTGGGATGAAAATACGTAGAAATTAAATTCTATAGTAAAATAAATTATAAGTTATGAATGAAAAAATGTAAAAAATAGTTTTACTTTCATCGATTCTTCGAAATTCTTCCATTTATAATATTATGGTATACACTGAAGCATTCGTGATAATTGCGTTTACTGAGATGGTAGGAAGTCCTCCTGCACATAAATGCTTTTTTGTGTTTTTCCCTTCCTTGAAATAATAGAGGTTGCTTCTAGCGGCATTATTTTTCTCCTTTTTTGCTACTAAATATTGGCATGCTCGTATGATTGATGGCTTTATCCAAGTATGCTTTGAAAGAGGGTTTACAATACTTAACATGAGCTGCTTTATGGATCGGATTGTACTAAGTATGTATCACTTTACTCACATATTCTTACTTAGATATTTGTATCAATAATCTTAGCATACACCATTTTTTTAGACATCAGTTCTGCAAGTTAGCAAGTCCATATTTTTAATCTGTTCAGACATAGATGAACAGAAAGAACAATGTACTTTGAATACCGCAGTAATAGTGTATAAAAGGAAGGGGAGAGTATAATAGAAATGATTGATATATTTATAGGTCCTATATCTTTAAATATTGTATCAAGTCTTTCGAAATATAAACAGTATTTCATCATAATTATATAGCCAGCTTTCATCAAAAATTTATTTGATATTTGCGTGGGAGAATTGTAGTCCGCAGAGGATATTTAAAAGTTTTTAAGCCAAAAAAATTTAACTGCGCATAGATATTCAACACTAGTCTTCAACCTTATTGTACCTTAATAAATATTAAAAAGAAAGAATTTTTTGTAGATTTACATGTTTGATATTTTTGTAATCGTCCTTGCCTTTTGTCATCGTATTTTCTCCAACTATTTTCTCCAACTATTATTATCATGTTTAGCTAAATCAGTTTATTTGATAATGATATGCTCGCTTTTAAGCAACTTAGTTCTGTCAGTCTGGGCCTGATCATCTAGTGATTCTAAATAATAAAGATTGTATATGCAAGGACCCTCGTGTAACAGGAAATCCCATTGGTCTTCCCTCACTGTGGGAAACTGGTGCTGTTGGAAGACGACTCTTCACGGTGGTACATAATAAAACCAGAAAGTGGCACTGCAGTAGTGAAACTAGCAGTTGGTACTGCATGACATGAATGGTTCCTCCTGCGCTAAACCTATAAACTATGTCTTATTAAAATATTAAACAGTTAGAGGTTGTCTAAACATAATTAGATAAAGGAATCTTTTAAATTAGAATACACAGAAGACTTGCACTAAATTTAGGGTAGGCAGACTTTTCTCAGTTTTCCAGTTCAAGGAACTCGACTTAATCACGAAGGTGTATATGGATATAATTCAAAGTTTATGCCTAAAACGTTTGAAACAGATACAGAATCTAAAGGTTGACATATTATGTGCTCAGATTCTAAATTAATTGTATTGTATTAAAAAATCTTGTTATGTGCAAATATGTAAAATTTTTGATGACGCTTTCGAGCCAAGCGACGACTTTATTGAAAATAAAGTCGTCTCAAGATACACACTACGACAGATTAAAAAATAGGTAGACCACGGTGAAGAAAGCTCTAAAAAGACTGCATATAAATCTATGGTGCCCGGTATAAAGGGCTTAAGTCAAAAAAGTGATTTTTAGATATTTGTTAGTATTAATAAAAAAAATCTTTTGACTTGTGTAAAAGGCTTATGTCTATCAATTTTGTATAAAAAAGTACATATCTTTGTACAAAAGACTCAAGTCGAAATTATATTTCTGCGATTGGCATAAAAGCGAATAACTTGGTATATTTAAATCACTGTTTTTGATTTAAACCTTTTATACCGGGCACCATATAAATAACATTAAAGAAGTTGCTTTAAACAGAAAATTCGAAACAACAATTCGAAACAGAACAAGTCGAAATTATATTTCTGCGATTGGCATAAAAGCCAATAAATTGGTATATTTAAATCACTGTTTTTGATTTAAACCCTTTATACCGGGCACCATAGAAATAATATTAAAGAAGTTGCTTTAAGCAGAACATTTAAGAAGAAACTTAATAAGGGAATAACGAATGAATATAGTAATGGATGTTAAATTT
The DNA here is from genome assembly GCA_907164885.2 of Dolomedes plantarius. Lineage (NCBI taxonomy): Eukaryota > Metazoa > Arthropoda > Arachnida > Araneae > Dolomedidae > Dolomedes > Dolomedes plantarius. The sequence continues at coordinate 35,064,864 of OU015501.1, forward strand.
AACAAATTTAGTAAAATCAACAGAGATAAGAACAAAATAAAAGTTATATTTATGAGGAAACACGGTATTTTACAAAAGTATTGGTCCGGTTGGAGCGTATAGGTGTCAAGGATCACAGAATATGACATCATGTTGAGAATCAGTTAAAAAATTCGTTTAAGGCTTCTGTGAACAAAATATTGGATTCCCTCACCTCAATGTTAACCTATGGAGAAAATTTTCCAAGGATTGCCGACTTGGATTTAAAGATTTAAAAAAAATTGTACTCCGTAATAGAGAAAGAAATTTTACTCTTTGGAGCATTTTTCTTAAAAAAAAAAGCAAATAAAATTTTAAAATTTAAATTATTCAGGGGGAAAATCTGGTACAATGTGTTTAAAATGCTCATAAATTCATTTAGTGAACGAAATTTGTGAAATAAATCATTTTGCAAGGTGCAGAAAAGTTCAGGCTATCCGATTATCAGTATTTATGTAGCTGCAAATAGTAGACAATTTTCTACGTAGGTTAACGTTGAGGTGAGCGAATACAATACGGTTAGTACACAGAAGCCTTAAAAAATAAGTAAAGTTTAAAGCCTTTGGTATTATAATGCAATGCGTTTACATCCCCCGTTTTCATTCTATGAAAAACAGGAATGCATAAGATAACGTATTACTCCGATTCATTATAAATTAAAAATGGCAACACTGAAACAAAATAGCATTGCATGCAGGTTGTTGTGAGTTATACTGTCAGAGTTACTAATATTGGTGCATTTCGTATGGGCCTGAATTTGAGCACTCGTATTCAGTAAGAACAACCACGTTTGGCAACAATCTGTCGCAGCGTCATGATTCAAACATATGTATCTGAATGGGAATAAATAAATAAATAAATAAGTAAATAAAAAACTAGTATAAGTTTAGTTTTGTTGTTGTTGTTTTTACTTTTTTCTGTTGCACTGCACATCCTCTTTACATAAAGGAACGAAATAAGTAAAGACACAGTCCCATCTTTGAAAAAATTTGCATATTCGTGAAATATGTTATAATCCAAAAATTAGCCTGCAGCGGACGTCGTTATGTTGGAGGGAAGACAATTTATTAGAGCATTTTGCCGCCAGTTACAATATTTGTTGCAAAATGGGCGTTTAAATAATAACTTAAGTGTTTATTCATATCCTAGTTAACTTGTTCTTATCTTTGTTGTTAAGTTTAAGGATTTTACTCTAACGGAGAGAGTTTTATTGGCCACATGGTACATTCCTACATACGTGGGTCCTTTTGTCCCTAGCCTAACTTATACTTAATAAGCCTCACTATCCTCGTATACCTTTATATTTTTGAAAGATCTGTTGTTGTTGTTACTAATGCCCCCTGGTCAGAAGTTCCAGACCAGGCCCGTATAGGCTCTGAGGGCTGAGTAGGGCGGCTCCGGTTTATAATAGCCCCACAAGGGTCGGAGTCCAACTTGATTAGGTGCAACCACAAATTTTACAGAGGGGTGACATCTGGGGGGGGGGGTCGTATCCCCCTCCCCCCACTGACCTCCAAGAAAGACTTTCCGGTCTACGGATTTAACGTACCCATATTCGGCCGAGACACGAAGGTATTCAATGGTGCTTGTCGGGATCCGATCCGAGCGCCTTCAGTACCGAAAGCCGACGCGTTACTACTACGCTACCTCGGGTCCGCGAGTTCTAATAAAACGAAATTAAAATTAGAAAACATCCTGAAAATTCAAAATAGATAGGTTAACATTGAGGTGAACGAATACAATAGGGTTAGTACACAACAGCCTTAAGGTCATCAGTAAACTACTTTTGGGCCAGAGGTAGCCTTCAGGTAGCGCATTGAGCTTCGTACTGTAAGTGCTCAGTTCGAATAATGACGAACGCCATTAAATACCCTCGTGTCTAGACCGGATATGGGAAGATCAAATCAGTAGACCGGTAAGTCCTTCTATGAGGTCAGTGGGTGGGAGAAGGTATCAGCCCTTCAGATGTCGATCCCTGGGGTGTTCGGTCAATATTGGGTAGGAGGCATCTGGCTAAATCGGCCACTGACCCTTGTGGTACCATTATTATATCCCTCAACATGCAACCATGTAAAACCTAGTGTGGATACTCCGGCCAGGGGGCATAAATAACAACAACAACAGAATGCAACTTTATGCATTTAAAAAGCAAGAATTAGTGATTTATAGCCTTCCCGGTAGATATTTCCGTTTGTTTTATCTGAAAAAAAATATCGGAGGAAAAAAATTACCTTCAGAAAATTTATTATGGAGAGAATTACCGTACGTCAACATTAAATAATATTTTGCGCTGACGTTTTTACGTACAATTTACATCAATAATTCCCCAGAGAAATATTTTCGTTTTTGAAAGATAACTTATTTACTTAAAGTAACTCGAGCATTTTAGTTACACTTTCAAATTTTATTTCCTTTTTTCTTTGCAGCAGTTAATTCTAAACTGAAACATGCGTGCAACAAATCAAAAGTAACATTTCCTTTTCGAAGCAAATTTCATTTATTATATTTAAAAAGGTAAAAGAAAGTTTAATGACAGGAATAATCCCTTTTCGAAATATTTGCGGGAAGGGAGGAAAAAAAAAATAGAATAATAAAGATTAGCTAGAAAAAGGCTCAATTTTTAAGGAAAAAAACATCTTCTAAGATCTTTTTTATAGAATTAATTACTTTAAAAGTGAATTAAGTGCAATCGCAAATGTAGAATTTCATTTGTATTAGAAATTAAAAAAAGCTGTATATCGCTTATTACATTAGTTACATTTCTTTCAACAGAATCAGTGTAACATTTTTGGAATAAATAGAAACAGTTTTCATCATCAGTCTTTTGTTAATGTAAATAAAACGTAATTTAGTTATATTAAATAACACTTCTGTGATTGTTCATTTGCTGAGTTAAAAAAAAAATCCAATTTCGTTCTTTGATAATAATAACATAAATTTTTTTTTGACTATTCTTTACTTATGGCGAAAATAATCTCAGCATTATCTAATGATGAAATTATGAATTTCTATTCAGTTAAAATAGGAAACAGTTATTTTCACTTTATAAGGTAAGTTGGGGTAACTGGGCCATAGATTTTCAACTTTTTTATATACTATACTTTTAGCACATTAAAATTATTATTATATTAACATGTATAATTTAAAAAAATCTTTGTATTACATGCATTTTAGTAAGCCTTAGGGAGTCTGTTTAAGCTATGATATTGATTTTTATTTTATATATATACTAGTTGAAAACCCACGCTTCGCTACGGAGTACATTCAAATTAAATACAACGGTCAATGTATGCAATTAATGCCAAAAAAATATATATATATTTGTAATAAATGCCACGATCAATGTATACTATCGAATTTATGACGAACTACTACAAATTGACGACTACGAAGATTTGTCTTTTTGGTTTATTAGTAACGTTAAACAATTGTAAACATAAATAGAAAAATGTTTCCCCAGATAGGGATTCCAACGGGGGGTTACATGACCCTGTTTTACGAAAGCGAGGAGCGAACTGAGAAGCGAAAACTTCTCCCTCTCTACGGGCGTCGCAGCGCCCCCTCGATACAATTTTCTACACACCCCACCGTGAACAAAATGTTCACCTCTAATTACACAATATGTAGGGTATATAAACTACTTAATAAAATGTCACTAATACTCAAAATACAATACAGTAATCAAATTTACATCAATACGAGAACAAATATTATTTTAAACTTACTGACAAAAAGAGACTAAATTTATGTACACAGTTCTTCAAAACAAATTTAAAATTTTCATAATCTAAGAAAAGGTATTAAAGTATATACAAAACATTAATCATTTAATTCAAGAGGATATATAAGTTGTATGGGACGTTTATACTGGCCACTTGAAGTACGAACAAGACAAGATCTTACGTGTCCATCACGACCTACGAATACTTCATCGATGATACCTAAAGGCCAAAGTAACTTAGATTTCGCTGACCCTTCCAACAAGACCACATCACCTTCCTTTAAATTATCTTTAGGAGAAGGAACTATAAAATTATGGGCATTTCTTAATTGAAGCAGATAATTTTTCTTCCACTTACGCCAAATTTGCTTCAAAAGTCTTGATTGGTACAATTTTCTGCGATTTAAATTTTCCTTTGTCGATAACTCATAGTTGAAAAGATCAGCAAAATGCACAGGATAACTATAATTTTGACCATGAAACAAAAATTGAGCCGGAGTAAGAGGCTGTGGCTCATTTAAATCATTACTTACGTAGGTAAGTGGCCGATTATTTAAAACACATTCGATTTCTGTGAGGATAGTCATCATTTCTACAAAAGATAATAAAGCCTTGCCTAGGATCTTTTTCAAAGGATCCTTAACACTTTTCATGAGCCTCTCATAAAATCCACCCCACCATGGGGCACTAGGCACAATAAATTTCCATGTTATGCCGTTAATAGCAACAAAATCCTTCAAATTTTTGTCTAGAATGATTTTTGAAAATTGTCCTAAAATGTCATTTGTGTTTTTGAATGTTTTAGCATTATTAGCATTATCCGAAAGCATTATTTAGCATTATCCGAAATGATGACTTCACAATTTCCCCTTCAAGCCAGAAATCGCCTTAAAGGCAAAATAAAACTTCTAGTTGACATGTCGGAAATGAGTTCAATATGAACTGCTCGTGTCACTCCACAGGTAAACAAAGCAATGTAGGCCTTACTTATGTCCTTACCTGATTTCAGATAAACAGGTCCTGTGAAATCGACCCCTGTAACTGAAAATGGCGGCCTTTCCAAAATCCTGTCCTTTGGCAGCTGAGCAGTTACCTGTTTCGGAGGTTTCAAAGTATACTTCCGACAAATCAAACATTTATTCAAAATTTTCCTTACCTCTTGCCTACCCTTCACAATCCAAAATTTTGTACGAATTTTTGCCAAAGTAGCTGACACCCCACCATGTAAAATTTTGCTATGTTCTCTAATTATCAATAATTCTACAAATTTTGATTTAGGCAAAATAGTAGGATGAATTTCATTCTCAGATATTTCACCCTGCTCAATCCTCCCCTTTAAACGAAGTATTCCATTATTGTCTAAGAATGGGGCTAAGCTAAAGATTTTCGATTCGGTGGAAACTGGCTTGCCAGTTTTCAAACAATGCAATTCCGAAGGATAGGCTAGAGATTGTTCGAATTTTATACAAGTATTTTCTGCAATTTCTAATTCAGTTGCAGTAAGTATACCATTTTCATATTCTAAATGTTTCAATTTCGCGATAAAACGTTTAGTGTCTATTTTACGAGATATAAATTTCACAAGTTCTGTGGTGGAAAAGTATATAATATCACAATCTGGATCCCAGGCCAAACCTAAGACCTTCGACGATAAGCCAGAATGAACAAGAGTGTCCGGCTGTTCGATTTGAATGTTGTTGGCTCTCCACAATTCACGAAGTTCGGATGAATTAGTTGTCCACTTTCTGAGTACCATTCCAGCATCACTGAATATTTTTATACTTTCTAATGAGGTTTTCAGAGCATCTGAAACCTCTTCTCCTCCTCCTATTAGATCGTCGACGTAGACACAATTCAAAAGTAGATTCGATGTAGCTGGCAGTTGTTCTTGGTATTTCTGAAAATGGTACTTCAGAGTGGCTGCAAGAAGGTATGGACTCGATGTTAGCCCAAAGAGAACCCGCGTGAAGTTGAGCACAAATGGTTGTTCATTAGGGTCATCAACCCAGAAGAAACGAGTGAATTGGCGATCTGATTCATCCAATTCTATTTGCAGAAAAGCCGACTTTACATCAGCTGTGAACGCAACAGCATTCTGGCGAAATTTCAAAAGCAATTGGAATATGTTGGGATGCAAGTTCGGACCTGCGTGCAAACAGCCATTGAGAGATATTTTCTCTTTGTCATGTGCAGATCCATCGAATACTATGCGTACTCGACTAGTTGTATTGTCTTTCCGTATGACAGCATGATGGGGCAAATAAAATGATCTTTCTTCCGGATTTTTTAGAGAAGTTTTTTCAACGATACCTTCTCTCAAATATTCATCAACAACACCTTTGTACTCATCGAAAAACCTGCTATCCATCTTAAACTTGCGAGACAATCCTTCAAACCGTTTACGAGCAACTCCTATATTATCCTCTAAACCATCCTTCACACCCGACCTCCACGGCAATTTTACTCGATAGCGCCCATCAACAAAACGAATCGACTCATTGAACTCTCTAATCATCTCCTGATCCCTAATATCAACACCTGAGTCACAATCCTGTACACCTAAACTCTCCAACTCCCAAAACCTTCTCAATTCTGCCGAAATTGACTGTTCTTGATTGAGGACCAGATTGACAGATGTAAGTTCGTCAGCCTTACCACATTTTCCATGAAGCGACCACCCTAAACAAGTTTCAACTGCCACTAACGAAGAATTCAACCTTTCGACACCTGTAGTTAAATTCCAGTAGAAGTCCGATCCTATCAATAGCGAAATAGACTTGTCTGATGACTCATCTGAACATGTCAACACAAATCCCTTAGATTTCATTTCTTCCGACACCTCTTTACTGGGAAGTTTCACAACAGCGTTTGATATTTCCTCGACCTCTAGCGCTTCAACGATAAACTCCTCTCCGTTCAACACATTTTTTAAAACTATCTCTACTCTGCGACAAATTTCGGTACTAGGAGCCTTAGCACCAAACGAATAAATTTTCAAATTTTCGGAACCCAAAACCTTTAAACCTAATCTCTCCGACACACTTTTTCGAATAAAACTGCGTTGTGCACCATTATCAAACAAAACTAAGGCTAATCCCGATTTTTTCTGACCCACTATTTCTGCTTCAACGCACTGCAACAAAACCCCACTCAAATCATTTACCACATGGTTTAATGACACGTCATTCTCAACCTCCACTCTCGGCTTCTTGTCATTCTCGAGTTTAAAGCAAATGGCTTTGGCGTGGCGACCCTTACAAAAGCTACATGTTGGTCCCTTGCATCTTTTTACGAAACAGTTAATCTTACAACACATCAGACAACGTTTTTCACGGACTAGCATATCTCTCCTCTCCTGGAGAGTCAAAATATCACACTCTGAGCTCCCATGCTGTGAGTCATTGCAAAAAAGACACCTGCTAGAACTCGCTCTCTTCTCTACATTGGCGTGAAGTTCCAAAGCTGACTTATTTGTGCAATTCGGCTGAGAGTTGGACCCCCCTCTGAGTAGCAATGGGGAGAATTGAGGGGTGGAGTGACCTTGGATTCGCTGAGCTTTCTCCCTCGCACTCACCGCTTTCTACAAGAAGCTCATTAACTCTTGGAGATCATGACATTTGCCTGCACTGACTTTAGCAAATTCTAACGTTATATCATGTGGGAGATTTTTCAAGATTATGTTTGTCAAAAGAGTAGTGTATGTTTCGGAATCTATTCCCAGACTTTGCAAACACCGAATCTGTGTTTGACAATCGAAATACAAGTTACGCAAAGCCTGAACGTTAGAAGAATTTTTGACTGGTTTAATATTAAGCAAATTTGAGATGTGCGAGTTTATTAAAATATCCCTTTGGCCAAAAGTTTCAGAAATCAACTTGATTGCTTGCGCGTAATTTTCTTTATTAATTGAAAACCCCTTTATGCTGCAGAGAGCCTTCCCGCCTAACATGGACTTTAAATAGCAAAATTTATCAACTTCATTTAAATTTGGGTTATTGTGGATTGAATTTTCAAATTGATTCCAGAATTCAAGAAATTCGGACGGCATCCATAGAATTTTGCAATAGACAATTTGGGAAGTTCAGCAGTAATTTCTACACGAGTTTTCGATGGTAACAAATTTTCGGTGGTTCTATGTTCAGTGGTAGAATTTAAGTTTAACGATTTAATTTTATTTTGCAATTTAATTTTTGCAGAAATTACCTTTTCACAATATTCATCTACAGTTAAAACTTCAGCCCTTATTTCATCCTCAGCATTAATTAGTTTATCTATGTCATCATTTAACATACTCAAAATTTCACTTTTACTAATTAACTGTTCAAACAAAGACTCACAGACATCAGGATTCAGATCCGGTTCTAACAAATAATTATCAATTTTGTCAATTATCTTTGTTAATTGTTCTCTATGAACATCCCGTATGGTTTTGAGCTTTATCAATTTCGACATTTTGACAATCGCTAACACAAAACAACAAATAATACAAAATCAACCTCAACTACAACAATTTCTAACACAATTACTACAACAATGAAACGAAACCAAACTAACGAAAACAGAATGGCAAAGTCAACAAAATAACTAAAGACAAACAAAACAAATGTCATAATAAACCAATTCAACAAAAATTTCAACAAAAATTTCTCACCCAAAACGACGACTTGAACACACTTCGAAAACGAACCGATGAGCACAAAAAAAGTCCGATTACGACAATCCCGATTCTACACAAAGGCACAATGTCCACTTAACGAATTTTTAACTTGGAACGACAACAAATTTTCTTGACACTATTTAGTAGTAGAAGGCGACTATTGGGTAGACGAAATTTCCCGGCCGATGCACAACTATCGAATTTATGACGAACTACTACAAATTGACGACTACGAAGATTTGTCTTTTTGGTTTATTAGTAACATTAAACAATTGTAAACATAAATAGAAAAATGTTTCCCCAGGTAGGGATTCCAACGGGGGGTTACATGACCCTGTTTTACGAGAGCGAGGAGCGAACTGAGAAGCGAAAACTTCTCCCTCTCTACGGGCGTCGCAGCGCCCCCTCGATACAATTTTCTACATATACAATTGACGCAAAATATATATATATATATATATATATATATGAAAAAATCGTAAGGGATATTTATTTTTTATTGGATAATATTCAATCGTCTGCTGCATTAGAACGATAAAAAATATATTTTTTGTCTATTTAGTTGTTATGCACGTGACGATAAATTTATTTAAAGTACCAGAAAAAGAAATCAAGTGATCAGCATTTAATAAATTAAATTCCAAAAATTAATCTTTAAAAATTCCCCAAAAATCAGAAAATGGAGATAAAGATTCGAAAAAGATTTCATTTTAAAGGAATTTTTATGGTCTTTCTTGTGATATAAATTTTATAACCCTCAAATTATTATTTTAAATGAAAACTTAAAAACAGTTACAAAAACAGCTTAAAAATTTAATTAAAAAAAATCTAAGAAGAATTTTTCCAAAATCTTCCTTAATGCACCCCTACACCATAAGAAGAATCGTCATGCAAAATTTCAGCCCTTTAGGTCCAGCGGTTTTGTCTGTGCGTTGTCTGTCAGTGAGTCAGTCAGTCAGTCAGTTACGGAACTGTTATATATATATTATATATAAATATTGTATATATTTTTAAATACAGGTGGGCCCAGTTCCCCTAATAATTGGGGTAAGTGGACCACCCAGGTGTATTTTTTATAAGAAACAACAGAATCTGTGACTGGGTAACTGGGTTCGATGCTTGTATATCCAGAAAAAGAAAAGGATTCTACCCCCATTTAAAAATAATTTTTCAAATCAATTACCAATGTTGTAACATAGATTGTTGCGAATACCGAAAAAAAATAACACACAGAGTGGAATTCCCACCTAATATGTAAAGGAAAAATCTAGGAGGGGGAGCCTAGTTACCCCATGGGCTCAGCTACACCAACTTACCTTATTCGATGCATTGCGGGAGGTTTAGAGGAAAATATTTATGACTCCTTAGACTGGTTATTATTATTATTCCAAAACTGATGATGATTTGCTGCACTGTAATGTAAAAATCCTTTTAATCCATTGTCTTTTCAAAACTTAAACTTTCTTTTTTTATTTTTTTATCCATTTCCAAAACCGTCTTTATATATATTTGCTGACATTCTTAAAAAACAATCAATGAATGTTGATTTTTTTCTGCTACTCTATTAAGTTGAAGAATAAATTTTAATGAAAAAAAACACTGTGATGTTTTAGACATTTTGCTAACTCTAATTTGTTTTTAACCTACAGCATTCTTTGTAAAAGGTCATTTGATTTTATGTTAGGTTAATGAAATATTGAGGAATTAGAATCAATTCAAGATCAAGCAGTCCCAACCACCGATGTTTTTTTAACTAACTAATTACTACTTAAGCTTTAAAAGTTGTATAACGTTACATCTGTTTCAAATGTATTTAAACACTGCAGTTTTCCAAGTTTTCTAACTTTAAACAAAATTTATTTGTCATTAAACTATAAGATTTTAGAATTTTTCATAGCCTGTTGGGAGATTATTGTTTCCACTTGTAAGATTTTTTCCTCTGTGCTTATTTTAATACTTTAGAGACAGTCTGTTGTAATTCTCATGATGTCTAAATCGACCAGTCGAACAGTTACTGTGTTACCAGATTTTAAGCTATACTAACATTTATACACCAGCTTCATATCTTCTTGTAGGGGGTTTCAGCAATATGCTGAAAAGGATATTCTTTAAAGCAATATAGCCACACATTGATTTTTTATGCAAAAGTATATTACGTCCATTCCATTATGGGGTGATAATTTACAAATAGAACTTTCTGGAATGCATATATAATTCTATATTTTACAGAAGTTTAGACACCGTATTGCAATCATTCAGTTGTGATGTACACATACAAGCAGAAAAGTGCACATATTTATGAACTTAATAAATTCGTTTAGTGTTTTATACATACATACGATGTTGAAAATCAAGAACGTTCACCATATCGTTGGAATAATTAACAAACCACATAACTCCAAAAAATAATATTTTGGGATTTTCATGCTATTACATTGGTTTACTGTCCCAGGACAACTCTGTCAAATCTCATAACTCCAAAAAAAATTTAATTCATCCAAAAAAGGGAAAAACAACACTAACGCCACACCTTAACTGAACTGTTACAGGGCCGTGACGGCCTTGTGGTACAGCGCGCTGGTTTTCAGCTCAGATCGAATCCTGGCGAAGCTCCACTAAAACGCCTCCGTTTGTGTCTTCCCTTCATAGGGGGCAATGCTGGTCTGCCTATATGGCGTCCCCATAATAAAATGGCCAGCAAAACTGCGGTGAATTATAGGTGAATGTCTTCGTGACAAGTGCCTCCGCATTAAATAAAACCAAAACATAACTGTCACTAACCTTGTAACTCCACTTTAATTAAGAAGGTGTTTAACTACATAACAATGTGTCCTATATATATATATATATATATATCAGAACACCTTAACATTTTTCTTTAAGAATAAATGATAATAATTTATTTTTTCACTGTCAAATAAATCAGTTTTTTGTTTATCCTGTAAAAAGTGGGAAATTTTGTTTATCCTGTAAAAAGTGGGAAATTTTGTTTATACTGTAAAAAGTGGGAGTTGCGTAATTTGTTAATTAAGACAACGATATTTTCTAACATAATATAATAATGAAAGTTTACATTAATTATGATTATACAAAACTAAGAATAATTATAAAAATATTCAAATCAGGATCTGGGACAAAAACCCGAGGGAAACCTCACATAGTTCTCTCCGTGTTACTGTTAGATAATGAAGATATACCCGTCGAAAAATGAAATAAATAAGTATGTTTAACATAGAGGAAAGGCCTAGTCTTCCTAAGACATAGTTTTATTTAGTGCGTTTATTCGATTCTTTATTACCCAGATAAGCTAAATAAATAGCATACCGTCTTTTTACGACTATCCCATTTTCGTTTGATAAGAATAAAGAACGCACGAAACTGCTTGAATAGCTATAAAATCCTTTCAATGAACGCCGAGAGTTAGAAATCAGAACTAGAATACCATTGTTCTACTTTTCTTCCGCTAATAAAAATTCATTTTTATTGATTATTTAAATGCATCTCCTTTTTAACTCGACAGAATCAAATTGTGTAAAAGTAAGCAAATAGTATACCAGAAACATTGTACATTATAAGGCTTAAAATGAAAGAAAGGAAAAAAATTCTCTTTCTCTTTTTTCGTATTAGCTTTGATGGTATTCATTACTGAGATATAATGTATAAGGATAGATTATTTAGTTTAGGTGGATTAAATTTTATAGTGCTGTAAGTTGAAGTTGCGAATACATTTTATCATTTTCTGCATTGAAGCATTCAGCTCATTTACAGTTAAGGGGATCCAGGGAACATAATTCTTCAAATTTTCGAAAAAACTTAATGCATTAAAATATTTTGTGTTCTTTTCCGCTTAAAATGAAGTTTAAATCATGTTTATATCTTAATTAGAACAGGATATATTAATTATTTTTTTGCAGCATTCTAATAGCAGCCAATCATTGTTTAAACTTGTAAATGCTTTTTTCTGCATGATGGTTTTTTTCACCATTTCTTGTTTTTAAATTGTTATAAGTCAAGAACCGTTGAATAAAAATGTTCAAACTTGGAGCATGTCTTTTTCAACTGTTTTTTTTAAATTTTGATTCAGCAAATTTGAAAAAGAAATATTTACTTTTGAAAATATGATTTTTAAAAATAAGTTACATATCTTTTTGAAATTTTTTCTCTATATATTTTTAATTAAAAAAAATTAATATTTAAAAAAAACTTAATCAAAACTTAAACTTACATATTTCTGTTTAATTAGATAAAAAAATTTAAATTCGACAAATAATATTTCGAGTTATAACGACTTCAAATTACCCCACTTAATTTTAATTTTAAGTTTTTTAAAAAATTTATGAGAAGTTTTATGATGTGATTTTATTTACAAATTATATGGTAAACCATCACAAAAAAATTCAAAATTTTAAATCAATAACTAAAAAATTTTTTTTAAATGTTTCCCGGATCCCCTTAAAGCTGCTATGTACTAACCCTATTGAATTCGCTCACCTCAATGTTAATAGTTTTTCAGTTATGAAGAGTAATAATGACACGGTAAAATGCCATCGAAATGCAAAATTCAAAGTTTGTGTCCTAGGTGGCATATACATTGGGCCATTGATTGCAAAGGTATTCATTTTCTGTCATACATCGCTATTGAAAAAAAAATCTAATATTATTCTTGAGGAATTCTTCATGAAGTTCCCAGTGTGCTTAAAATCTGGACATATTTTTACAAAATGGAAATGAGATATCTTGAAGACATAAAATTTTTATATAAAAATTAGCAGTTTTCTCAGATCTATATGAATAATTTATAAGATTAAATACGTATCTAAATTAGACGTTCTAATTGTCTGCGGACATATTGCAGTATGTTTATTCCATTTTGCTCTCAGCTGATTTTTATCATGATTTTATTTTTCAACGAACCACCGTCCCTCTGCTAAAATCATATATTCACTCACCTTAAAACAGTAAGGATTACTCGGAAATCTATTGTTTTCGTACCATCTGCTTACTGGTCAGATATGGATGTCATTTTTCCATAGTGATCATTACACTCTGATCATTATACTACGCCTAGAGGTCTTTTAATGAACTTCTCAACTTCTCCAAAAATCATAATGAGGATCATATAATGTAGTGAGAGATTGCTACATTTGAACCAACGAGTATTAAATATAATGACTGCAAATTTCCCGATTTGCTGATTTTTGCTTTTAAATCCTGTACTGGCTTTAATTTCATAAATATCTATAAGAAAAGGGTTATATATATTAAACGTTTTACTATAGCAGTATGAAAATTAATTTAATTCATTCAGTTTAGATCAGTTAAAAGAGGAATTGACTAACTTCTAAAATTATTCTCTATTGTTTCTAAAATCAATTTCTAAACGTCATTTTATAGATTTTCACTTTAGATCTTTTCACTTTAGATCTTTTCATGTTTGTTGATTAGATATCTGTAAATGAAATATTGCTACTAACTTTTATTATAACTATATAAAGCTATAGAAAATTAGATATCTGAGGTGACAATGGACATTCAGATTGACAAAAATATGTCCCCAAAACGATTTTTTTTTGTTCAGAAAAGGAATCTGCAACTAATCAGCTTTAAATTTTAAAAACAGTATGTTGATCCGATCATTATTAACCGAGTTATAAGTATTTTTTTCAAACGCAAACAATGGAAATGTTAGTCAAATTAAAACTTTAAATGCTATTTTCTCAAAACAAGTTTTCATATCGTTTCGGTGAGTTCAAACTGTTCCATGCGTCATAATTTTTCATGAATTTTCATAAAATTTCATAAAACGATTATTTATATATGTTAGAATAAAATTTAGTAATCAATTCATTATACTATTTTAAAAGAACTTAAAACTTCTACAATAAAAAATTTTTTTGTTAAAATTTTGCATAAAATTACACATAAGGTACATAAATGCACCTATTTTTATCGATTTCTTTTCTAGTTTTTATAAATATGACTGTAAATGAAATATTGCTACTAACTTTTATTAGAACTATATAAAGCTATAGAAAATTAGATATCTGAGAAAATTAGATATCTGACAGAAAATTAGATCTGAAAGAAAATTAGATATGAGACAAAAATTAATGCGCATGGAGCATTTTTAATAGAGTAATTAAAAAACGGATTTTAATTAATATCTTAATTAATAACATTCTGATTTTTTTTAAATTTAGAATTTCCATCTCTAAACAACACAGTGTAAGTATACAAAATTTCATAGCAATTGGTTAATAAACAAAAAGAAAGTTTTTCATGGCCCATTCTCGCCTTAATGTTTACAAATCTTAATAACGTATTTCGTTTTATTTCCTTGATGATGTCTAATTATTGAAATTAAAATTAGATTTTATGAGGTTGCGTGGTCCATGGTGTAAGAGCGAGGAATCCTGGCTTTATTACAATAACTTCATACAAGTCAAGAATGTTTCACCTATTGATTTATAAGACTAGTAAAAATAGCAAGTAATTCGAAGAAGTATGTCAACAAAATATATAAATTATTGTAATAATAAAATTTAAACAAAAATTATTTTTCCCTGAAAGCTCAAATATTTTAATGATGTTGCTTTAAGATATAAAACACTTTCAATTTTAAAGTTTATGTTAAAAAGAACACGCATTGTGTACTTTCATCAGATTTTTTCTCATCCATATTATCTTAATACATTTTAAGAAATTATTTTAACAGTGTTTTATTTTATTTTTCAAATATTAAAATTGTAACTAATTCTAAAAGGACAAAATTTTGTTTTCGTTTGATTCCTACTTAAGTCAAAATAATACAGAGGCTGTTCGCTCATTTTTTAGACGATTTTGGTAAATTGTAATAAAAAATCGTTTGCTGCAAAAGAAATAATTGCAATTGTACTATGTTTTTAAAAGTCAAAATTATCGTCTGCGGCTTGAAAGTTTTGTTTTTATTCAAAATGGCGTTTTTAAGAAAGCAGTGGTTCGAAGGCTACATTTATGCTCTTTCCGAAGAGAAATATGCATACTCCGTTATCCAAAAACGATGTGAGAGTCATGGTTTTGTGATATCTAAAGCGTCGATAGGTAATATCGTCAACAAGAAAGGAAAAAAACGTCAAATTGGAGCCTCAAGTGGGACAAAAATTCCAAACAAGTATCCAAAGAAAAAACGGACATCTTCGACTATTGCAAAGGTACGTTGTTTAATGTTAAAAGAAAATCCCCCTAGTCAAAGGACAGTTGCAAAATCATTAAAATGCTCGGTGTCCACTGTAAACAAAATGATAAACGTTGATTTAAATCTTAAGAAAGCGAAAAAACGCAATGTGCATCGTCTTCTTCCAAATCATATCGCTGAACGCAGGACACGCTGCAGAATTCTATATGAGAAACACTTATCCAAAGAAAAATGGAAAACAATTGTCACTATAGATGAATCATGGGTATATTTAAATGATTGCAACAAAAAAAGAGCCATTTATTATCCTAAAGGGGGAGAAAAAAATTTAAGTACATGCTTCAAAGAATCGAAAGAAAGTTTTTCTAAGGGATTCATGATTGTTGCTGGTTTTTCTTATAATGACAAGTTAAAAATAAAGAGAGTGGAAAAAAATGTCAAGATTAACTCCAAATACTATCAGGAACATATTTTATCGCCAATTTTTCTGAATGAAATACCATCGGTTTACCCACAGTGCCATCAATCTGTGAGACTCCACCAGGACAAAGCTAGCAGTTATACATCAAAATCCACTGTAAATTTCCTAAAAGAAATGAAACAAAAAACTGGTATCAAGGCCATACCCTTCACTGATATTCCTACTAAATCTCCCAATGTATCACCTATGGATTTTTGTGCTTTCGGACTTTTAAAATCTGCATTATCGAAACGTCGTCCCAAAACCCTTACAGGACTCTGGAAAGCTGTTCAGGAGGAATGGGATAGAATACCTCTTCTGACACTTCAAAAGGCATTATTATCCTGGAAATTGCGGTGTCGAAAGATAGTTCAGAATAAGGGATGTCAAATAGAACATTTAAAACACAAGAATTTTATGTAATTTAGTTTTGTGAATACAATATACATCGTCTGAAAAATGTGCGAACAGCCTCTGTATATGCTACATCATTTTTCTAAATAAGTTATGGACTTTAACTAAACTTCAAGATTTTTCTTATTAAATTCAAACATTTTCCTGCATGAGTTCAAAAGAACGATAGAACGTCTTGCATATAATACTGCATCATCCATCTGAAACTAGTAAAAGCAATACTTTTTAAATTTTATATTAAAGAATGACGATGACTGGTTACATTTAAAAGTCCTCATACATAAAAAATAAAATGACAAAAAATTATTTTATTTCTCCGCATAAAATGAATGACTGCTTGATAAAGATGTTTTAAAAAATAATGTTATTTTACTTCTTTCATACTGAAATCGAGATCTCTCTATTTTAAAGTTACATTTTATTTCTCTATGAGAATTCAATAGATGAAAACCATACCATAACGTCTTTTGAAATTCGCCAATAAGAACTTTTTTCATACTTATAGTGATTATTTTAGGGGTTTTCTTCCTCTCTTCTTTCACCAGTTTTGATGCCATATTTTCTTCTGAGCTGAATTTACTTCGAATTAAAATGAAAAATCTTAAACGCATAAGAAAATTGATGGTAACAGTATCCGAGGAAATAGAATCCAAAATAGGATTAAAAATTAAAAAATTGAGAGGTTTGTTACACAGAGAGATTCACAATAAATTATACAACGTTTGGAAAATTACGGTAAAAATATAAGATTCAAAAGTTAAAAGTTTATTAAGGACTAGCTGAAAACTCATACTTCGCTACGGAGTACATTCAAATTAAATACAGCGGTCAATGTATGCAATTGATGTAAAAAAACGAAAAAATATATTATAAAAAATCGTAACGGATACTTTTATAGACAAAATAATGTAGAAGAAAGTATTCGAATTAAATCTAATAGAACATACTAAAGAATATAGTACAGTTAATATAGTACAGTTTGAGGAACATATCTTTTACTGTATTGTAATTTTTTTGGGATAATTTCCAATCGTCTGCCGCATTAGCAAGAAAAAATATTTTTTTTCTCTATTTAGTTGTTATGCACTTGACGATAAATTAGTTTAAAGTACCAGAAAAAGAAATCACGTGATCAGCATGTAATAAATTAAATTCTAAAAATTAATCTTTAAAAATTCCCCAAAAATCAGAAAAAAGAGGTTAACATTCGAAAAAGATTTCAATATAAAGGAATTTTTATGATCTTTCTCGTGATGTAAATTTTATAACCCTCAAATTATTATTTTAAATGCAAACTTAAAAAAGTTACTAAAACAGCTTAAAAAATTAATTTTGAAAAATCTAAGAAGAATTTTTCAGAAATCTTTCTTAGTGCACCCCTACACTATAAGAAGAATTGCCATGCAAAATTTCACCCCTTTAGATCAAGTGGTTTGGTCTGTGCGTTATATGTCAGTCAGTCTATCAGTCAGTCAGTCAGTTACGGAACTGTTTTACATATATAGATAGATTGATTCATATATGAACTATACAGACAGCATAATAAAATAATTATTTCTAGTATTTATTCCTTTAATTACATTTTTTAAGTAGATTCAAGAAACAATGTAATCCATCTTGTTGAATATCACTCTAAACTTCTCATCCCACTTCTTATTTACTTATTATTATAGATAATGGGATTAAAATTAATGTGATTAAGATGTGAGAAGTGAGATACCAAACTCATTAGTTCAATACCTGTGGGCAGACTTAACTAATTAATCCGTATTATCTTTATTACCCTCGTGAAAACTAAAGTAGAAATAATAGTTGCTAGAATATTTTAGCATCATAATCAAAACCGCATCGGAAATAATATATATTTGAACGTGAATAGAATAAGGTTAGTGAAACTTTTTGTAGTGATTTTGTCAGCTCGATGGGGGAGGGGGGGGGGAGGAAAGTGACATTAGCTAAATCTTTAGAATTTTCCCTATTTTCTCTGGATGACATGGTTTTTCAAGAGCGCTTCCGAGTTTTACGCATTTGAAGCATAATCGCCTCAGAAATATTTTATGGTTTAAAACACTCATCTCACGAGAAATAACATTCCTTTTTAAGAACTTCAGAGTCACAGCAACATGGTACGTGCTAATTTATGCATCCTGAAGTCCGGTTAGTTTTACCAGTCTTTTTGATAGCTAAACTTCTATTATATCTCAATAGTCTGCAAAATGTACAACACGGACACCTTATGTGTCCAGATTTGAAAGCTCTTTATTGCAGAAAATGTTATTTCCCCGTAGAAATTATAAATATAGCGTGCATAAAGTGAATATTTTATGAAATGTTTTAAAGTTTTACTATATGCCCAACTTTGCTCTACTTGAAGTTTTGACGAACTTTCAATATGCAAATGGTGTGTATACGTGATATACGTGAGATGCATTTCTGTCGCATATTTAAGTTGCTTCCTACTTCTAGAACACTGAATCTGTGGTAATTTGCTATATGTATATCTACTTGATGGTCAGGTATAAATTAAATTTTCATAAAACTGCATAAAATATTTTTAAAAATACCATTTTTTTTCCATAAATCAAGATATCCAAACATTTAGTCTTTTTCAGAGCGTTATCGTAGTCAGTTGAATGAACTGATGTAATAGTTTTTTTTCCAGTTTGTGGGTACATTACTTAAGTCGTCCCAATTTTTTACATTACTCAGAATCTTTTTCTATCTTTTTTGGACAACAAGAGAAGTTTGAAATCTATGTCTCGTAGAATTTTAAATTAGAATACAGAGAAAGTTAGAAAGTTTTTGATAAAGCTGTAAGGGTGGTAGGGTATGAAACTATTATTGTTTTGATAAATAATCCCCATTGATCTTTATCATATGAAAAGCAGCATTACTCTTAGGGAATCGGAATCCATTCATGAAATTCTAGGGGGTTTTAGTGGTTTCCAGCAATAAGAAAGGGACAATTAGTAGTTTGCCTTGTAATGCTAATGCTCAGGGGCTGTACATGAGGACAAATATTCATTGTTTACTCTATTTAAACTCCCCACGGCACCTGGGCCATCGTCTTTTACCACGTTACGGTATGTTTAAGCAGGAGGCAGTGTTCTAATAGTATTTAATTGTTGAAAAGTTTCAAATGATTGAGATTTTTTTCTTCTCGCCAGTCAAATGTATTTACTCATTACTCCTCTTTTACTGTTTCTTTTTTATCTTAACTGCAAAATACAACATGTAGCAATATTTGAAAAGCAGTTTCCCAGTGTTTAGACTTTTACAAGGGGAAAAACACGGCCTCGTTCAAATACACTTACTGCAAAGTAAAGTCTCGAAAATATTGTTATAGAAAACTAGTCTCTATTGAATTGCTTTCATAGTTGTTCTTACGATAAAAACTTGATGATAAATGACTGATTTTAAATCATTCTATGACCCACTACAAAACCCATTATTCAAAATCCACTCTATTATATACGCAAAAACTGTGATAAAGTAGTTGTGTGAAGATGGGAAGTTATTAGTCAATTGTTGCAAAAACGCGATGTAGTCCCATGAATATATAAAACTATTGAGTCTTCATGGAATTTTGGTGCTTCAAAAATGCAAGCCCTATTAGTCTTCCAAAGATTTTAGGGTTCTTCAAAGCCTTAAGATTTTTTTTCATGACTCACTATCTTCTCCATATTACTGACGTTATTAGCTACTCTGTTGCTGTAATAAATATTATTTGATATAAATAAATATTTTGTTTCTAGCATATGAATTTTAAAGAATTATGACAACAAAATTTATTTGAAAAAGTTTTGCATTTTTCTGCATAATATGGAAATAAATTCCACTTTGTACAAAAAGTGACCTCGTTTCTTTCTCAGGATTGTTTTCCACCCTATGACGCGAAAACCCCTCCCTCCTACTCATTCTAAGATCGATAGAGAAAATCCTAGTGTAATTTACGAGCAGGCTGCAAGTTCCATCTGACATGTATTTTTCTCTTAGAATTTCAGGCACTGCTAGAGATAAAGAAATGGACCACGCTTTTGCTCATATTTTCTTCACAGTTGAAGCTAGCTGCAAGAGAAGCCATAAATTTTCCTCCCAAAATAGGACAAAGTCCAAATCCTTCAATGTCCCCCCCCCCCCAAAAAAAAAGAATAATGAAAGTATTTTAGGTTTAACTATTTAACTATTAACAATTTATGAAAAATTTGAATTTTCAAAAGAAGACTGCACTAACATGTTTTGTAAAGACTATTTATTTACTTCAATTTTAATGCTTTATGTAAAATTGAAATGAACAAAAAACGCTTACAAAGAAAACTATCAGGAAAACCTCCATAAAACTATAGATAATGCGATAGTAGTATTTATTCGCAATTAGTAATAGGGTTATTTTGAACTATAATAAATTCGCTTCTCTAAAAACAGAAAAATGACAGTAGTGGAACACGGGGTAGAACGAGGTTCGGGGTGGAATGAAGTTTCACGTTTTTAGGTGTCAAGGAGTTGTTGTCAGCCACCGGCAATAAGTACAACTAGACCAACGTATTGCTGCTCTACTTCGACAGCCATTTTAGTATAGTTTTCTCGAGCGTTGGTGTGTGCAATTTTCGTTGTGTGATTTTTTGCTCCTGTATTGTAACTTTTGATGATTTTGTAACCATGGTAAGGTATACATACTTGTTTACACCACAACTATAGTTAGTACATGCTTAAATTACGTTTAATTGTCTTTAGTTTCCTGTAGTTAAACATTTGTTTACGTATCTTTCTCAAGTGACCTTACGTCCCTAACCTAAATTGTTTCTCTGGGGCGGAACGGGTGGGGAAGAATGGGGTAGTACCCCATTCTGCCTCGCAATGGTTTTAACTCAGAGATCGTTTTTTGTATGCCCCTAATTTTTTTTCTTTCGATTTCAAATGGTTCGAGAATATAGGAAAAAAACAAATAGGCAATCATGGTCTACTGAGGCAATGAACAATGCTGTTGAGGCGGTTATTTCTGGAAAATCTGGGTATTTGAAGGCTTCGAACCAATTTGATGTTCTCCAGTCTACTCTGGAAAGATACGTTAAAAAAAGAAAGGAAAACCCTGACTACAAGATCGATAAAACGGCTGGAAAATTTAAAATGTATTTACAGAAGAGCTGGAACTTGTGCCCGTTAACTACTTAAAAACTATGGAGGCTAGGTTATTCGGTCTAACAGTGAAGGACTTGCGTAGCTGAGCCTATCAGTTGGCAGTAAGAAATGGCATTGGCCATAGATTTAAAAATAAAATTCACAGGCCAAGATTGGGTCAATGGATTCCTTAAGAGACATCCTACTTTATCAGTTCGCAAAGACGAGGCAACATCTGGTGCAAGAGCCATGGAATTTAATAAAGTAGCTGTCGATAGTTTTTTTTTCATTGGTAACGAACTTACTCGACAAGCACAAACAAACGGCTTCTCAAATATTTAATTGCTATGAAACGGGCATTTCAGTGAACCTTAAAAAACAATCATAGTTTGCAAGGGGAAACGTCAAGTCGGATCATTAACATCCTCAGAAAGGGGCGAAACTGTAACCTTCCTTATTTGTATGTCGGGAAGCGGAGCTTACATGCCCCCGATGTTCATTTTTCCTCGAAAGAAGAAGCAGAAAGAATTTGAGTTTGGATGCCCACCAGGAGGTTGGGTTGAGGTGCTCAGCACTGGATGGATAACTGCTGAGTCATTTCTTGTATGGTTTCGAAAATTTAGGGAATTTTCAAAGGCATCAAAAGACTTCCCGGTTCATCTTATATTAGACGGTCACTCAACACATACGAAGAACCTTGAGGTTATAACCTGCGCGAGGGAGAGTGGCGTTTCGTTACTATGTCTACCACCACATTGCTCTCACAGACTTCATTCACTTGATGTTTCTTTTATGAAGCCTTTAAGTCTTCATTACAGCAATGAACTTCGAAAATGACTACGAAGCAACCCAGGGAACGTCGTAACTCTCTTTCAAATTTCAACGCTTTTTGGATCATCTTTTATCCAAAGCGCAACAATGAAAACTGCTATTAATGGTTTCCAAGCTACAGGAATATGGCCAACTGACCCATCCATATTCACCGACGCAGATTTTCTCCCAACAGACACAACTGACATCGGACTTGATAGGCCTTCAAATGAAGAGATGATAACATCCGGAGCTGGACAATTGGAATTGCCTTCACCTAGCACACCAGTTAAAAACACATGCATATCAGGTTGGATGATAAAGCTGGTAAGGTTTCAGCCAACTCTAATGATGACACGCCGGTTAAGAAGGTCCGATTTGATGACGCTAATTGTGCCACTCCTGGCTACTCTTGGATGACAATTGACAACAGGGCCTTTTCATTCCATGTTTCAGCTGAAATTCTAATACGTATTCCAAAAGTTAAAGAAAGCACGAAAAGGACGAATAGGAAGAGGGGCAAGACCGCTGTCTTAACAGATCCCCTATGCAAAAAAGAGTTAGAAGCCGCTATTAAGGAAAAAGAAGAAAAGAACTTTGCTAAAGAAGAAAGAGCAAGGATAAAAATATTTAAGAAAGAGAATAAAATTTAGCATAGAAAAAACAAGGGAAAAGGTCTGATGATAAATAGAAAAAAGAATTCTGGAGATTGTTCTGACTGCGAGTGTTTATATTGCGATGAATTTTACTCAGTCAGTTGAGGGCTGTGTCGCTTGTTCCATGAGCAAAAAATGAGCACACAATTCCTGTGCGGCAATAGATAGTGAAAATGATGAGGCTGTCCTAGTGTGTGAATTTTGTGAATAGGCTTAAGAAAAGGACACAATCAATGAAAACCGTAACGTT
The DNA here is from genome assembly GCA_907164885.2 of Dolomedes plantarius. Classification (NCBI taxonomy): domain Eukaryota; kingdom Metazoa; phylum Arthropoda; class Arachnida; order Araneae; family Dolomedidae; genus Dolomedes; species Dolomedes plantarius. Next base: position 35,088,142 of record OU015501.1, read on the forward strand.
AATTAAACATTTATAATCACTTAAAATTAAATAAATATAGAGCAAACTTATTTTTTTCTGAATTTCCTCTAGCTTATATGTTTTTAAAATTAATAGTCTTTACCACCCCGTTCTGCTCCGTGCCCGGGGCAGAACGGGGCAAATGACATAATTTACTGAAACTGAAAAAATATATATTGTTCTTTTATTTTCTTATAACATTATTGTATTTTTGTGATTATTGCATTATAATGTATTCATAGAAAAATTTGCAGCTCTCTTAATTAACCCTTTGGTATTTTTAAAACACATTTTCAACTTCGTACCCCGTTCTACCCCGTGTTCCCCTATATATATATATATATATATATATATATATATATAATGTAGATTAAGAAGGGGGTGATTGCATGCATAGTCACCGACATAAATGCATTGCAGCATTTTAATAATTTACATTTACCTCCCTTAACAAGATTAGAAAAATAATCTAATGAACGCTTAGCAATATGAAATAGTCAGATATTCAGTAATACCAGCTTTTAAAAGATATTATGTCCCTAAATTCTCTAACGGTTATAAAAAAAACTTTGTTATTTTATATTTCTGTGGAAATATAATGCACCTAATTTTTTACTTAAAAAATACAAACACTATTATGCAAAATATGATTGTGAATAACTGTACAGTGCTGATTTCGTATGCGAGTTAATTTTACACGATGACTACTTCCCTTTGAATTTAAAATTCATTCATGTTGGTACGTATGTCAAAGAACTAGGTCAACTCTTTTTAAACCCCATAAACAATAAAAGTATACACTGAAATTCAAACTGTGTGTGCAACACTGAGCTATTTTAGGTTTGCATATCTGTAATTGAAAGTCTTACCACAAATGACCATAGATAGGCAAAATTAATATTAAGCTTCCATCAAAGTAATCGTATGACATGCAGAAGTAGTCAGTGTCCAAGGAAAACAAGATACTTGGTAAAAGATACATTTTCCCCGTCTAGATTGAAAATTAATTTAAGGACGTTTTCAAAGAATGAGAAAGTGCTCTGAGATACTTTTCTCAGCATCCTAATGTTATGATGCAAAATCATAGAAATTATCAACTTTCTCTAAATTTGTTAAAAAACTGAATTGCTTAAAAACTGAATTATAACTCTGGTAGTGTCAACAATTTTTTAAAGCTAATTTTAAAGTAAATGTCATAACAGTGAGTTCTATTTCTAAATACGATGCATATAAAACTACTCTATACGTTCAATTCAAGCCAGAGATTAACATTTACACTACATGTCGAAATCTGGTGCATAAAAATGTAGACATTCTTGTACAAGTGATATACGTCACACCAAAAGAAACATGTCCTAAAGATGAGATAAATTTGACTCTCATAATCACATTAAGTGACAACACAAATGATATTAAATGTGAAAAAACCATCTAAAGATGAAATTTTATGCCTCTGAAATCTTCTATCACTATTTTGGTCAGCATTAAGTAATAAATTAAAAAATATTGGTATAAATTAATTGTCAGTAATGTTTGATTCTAATTCTTCCCTTCAAACGAATTATATTGCTGATAGAAGGTCATAAAAATAATTAATAAGTTGATTAATTTGAACGTGAGTTTAATTTCTAACCGCATAACTGATAGAAAAATTACTGATTTACGGGCGTTTCAATACGTATGGAATTACGCCGAAATAACGGATTCTGGAGCTAAATTGCACGAATCTTTTGTTTATTCGCGTATTGTAGGAGAAAAATATCATCAGATATTTATTAAAATGATAGAAATTGTGCAATCTAACAAAAAAAATTACCAATGTATACAAACACACTTAACAAATACATCGCTTATATGTATTCAACACATCTCTGAAAGGAGTCATCTTAATTATAGTCTTTAAGATAAGTACAAATACGTATTCTTTTGTGGAAGGTTGGTGTTCACCAACTCTTTTGTCCTTAAAATAAGATAATTTGCATTTAAGGAGTCGGAGGAAATTTGTTATTTGGGGCTGTCAAGAAAATTCTAGAGTCTTTTGTTTGATTTTTATAAATATTTGCAATATAACGACAATAAATAATGATTTAAACCAATCACTTGTTGCAGAAAATTTTAAACTGTAAACAGTGGGAATTATAATTGTGTTGTGCCTCTTACGAACAATCGAAATTTCTTTAGTTCATAACATAAATTGATAATACTTTACTAAAACTGTCACACATGAATAGGGTTAAAACGGTTTTTATTTGGTATCATAAGCGAGTGAATAAAAAGGAAATTTTCGTTTAATTTTCCAAGAAATAGTTTTAATTCAGATAAATATTTATTGAATGCAAATTAACAAAATTGAATCAATACTTGATGCGAAATCAATAAAATTTCAATAAATTGAAGAGGGGAAATTGATTTAAAATTGCATTAATATACGTGTCAAATTTACATGTAACAATTTTGTTTCAGAAAATATTTTGAAACGTTTGTGCTGCGTGGGATGATATGGGAAAGAGGGGTAACTTTCGTTTGCGATTCTGATAGTAAGACTATAAATACACATTTAGATATCAGTGAACATTTATATTTATGTTTTTCTATACACATGACGGACATGACAAAAACACCAAAACTAAGCTTTACTCTTTTAACCCTTTAATAAATAAATGTTTTTGTTTGTTTCCCATGGCAAGGCACATTATAATAAATAGAATACTAGAAGAACTACAATTAAAAACAAACAAACAGATAACTACACGTGTAATGAAAGAGGTCCTCCCCAAAAAGCTTTCTTGCTTGCCAATCTAGGAGCCGTCTCTCGCCGTCTAGGAGTTAATTCAATGGAGTATACCACAACAGCGCAAGTGGGTTCTATTCATAGTTCACTCAATTTCCAGAGTGATTAATTAGGATTGTCATAAATTCCAATGAGATGAAGGTGTTCACCCATGCAATCATGGACAGTTAATAATCGTAAAAGGGCCACTGCCTCGTGCGCGGTTTATCCGGTAAAGCACGTAGGTCATTTTCATTCTATTTTGTTGTTGTTGTTGCTGTTCTTAATCTGTTCTGCATCTGTGATTGATATTTCCTATTGATATTTTGTTTTATGTACAACTTATTTAATTGGAAAGACATTTAGGAGTATTTTGGTGTTAGCAGCTGAGGGCCATTTCGAGCAAGAATATCCCGCTGCTTGTACCCTAAAATGTCGCAGTGGACAAGTATCAACTGTAGAACTATTTTTTTATTATTTATTTATTTTCTTTTTGTCCCCGAAGTCATAGGATCTCTCAAAAGTTTTAGAATTTGAGTTGATAACGGGCCTTGTGCAGAACTAATGAAATGGGTCGCTTCCTATGTATAAGAGAAACAATAATTTTCTCAAATTTATGGTGTTGAGTCAGTAGTTGTGTAAATGCAACATGAATGGTCTTTAAAGGCCATTCGACCTCAGAGGCCATCAAAGGCGAAGTAGTTGTATCAGTGCGAGAGGAATCACCATCAAAGACCGTAATAAATTTAAAAACAGACGCATAAAAGCAGAGGATTGAATGGACTTCTGAACCTGCGGCCATATAAACATTGAATTCAGATTCATCAGTATATACAAGTATCCGTTCATCGAATAATTAAATGTAATAGCATTTAAAAAATTCTTCTTTCCCTTGATAATTGTCTATGAACTATCAGGTACTTGAATGACTTTTTAATGACTTTGGAAGATTGTGCTAGCTACTGGGCATTAACTTATCATAAAATTAACTTTACCATTAATTTCATTACTAATTATATTAAACTACTTTCCTAACTTCATAAGTTTCTTCACTTTATTAACCATTTCAATTTTAATGTCATTAATAAACTTCAAAATCACTATAATCTTAGATACTATTTTTAATTAAAGACAAATTTTCAATAATGCTAATTATTTTAACTTTAATTAGAATACTGCGGGCATCTAGAATATTTTACCATAAATAGTAAAGGAAGAATGTACATTCAAATAATGTTAACAGGGGAAATTTTCACATATTTATATATTTTTAGATTATTTGTTAGTAAATTATCCAAGAACAAGATGAATATCATTGTAACACAATTTAAAAATAATTTTGGAGGAGAATTCAGTGTAAAATTAATTTTCTAGAATTTTTCTTATTAACTTACATTATAATCAAATAAAATACAGTGGAATAACATTTTCGCTCAGAAAAGTGGGTTTTATTAAAGAATATGCTTCCATCGCGAGTAATGTACTTACCATTTACTTACCATGTACTTAGCACGAACTTCTTCGAAAACAAATTACTCTTCTCTTTAAAAGCCGCAATGGGTTATTTTACACATAGCTTTTATCTATTCCCTCCCAATTGAAGAAGGGAGATTTTATCTCTTTTTTAACTCTTCATTATCTTAAATTAAAAAAAAGATACTTACAAGGTAGTATGATAATTTAGATTCATAGGATATCCTTTTCCCTTAATGCCTCAGGAGAAAATAAATATTATTTATACAAACCTTTGATAAATTGATATCCCTTATTTTAACATGACCAGCGTTTAAAAAAAATAAACACAAGATACTAAAGATTCTGACTTACCCGGAGGCATTCCAGATCACTTTTCCCACGTCTTTTTTTAAAATGAAAGGCAAGATAAGAGGTGCTTGTTATTGAACGTTTCTTTGGATGTAAAAAATCTCTAGAATAAATAATAAAAGAATATTAATTAATCAGTTTATTCCAATATATATGTATAAAATATAAGATACATTGAAATTTTGTAGTAAGAGAAATACTTAAGCAGATGTTGAAAAGCTTAAATTAAGCATAGTTTCTAGTATTAAAGTAAAATACTAAACATCGATATCTATCTACAGGAAATAAACAAAATAATGGGAAAACCGATAGCTTCTGCGGAACTCATTAATCTCCTCAGTCCCAGCGACAACTTTGGATCATAAATTTTAAAATATTTCGTATTAATTGGTTCTAAATGCATTGAAAAGTACTGGGAAAATGTTAAAAAAATTATCTTAATTTTTGTTTGGGAGAAAATTAGTGTCTCCTGGAGGAGACATTGGGACAAAGTGACATACACCAAAATCATTCAACTCAAAACTATTAACTCAAAAAATCATTCATTAATTTGAATTTAGTGAGTTATTCTTGCACAGTGTAAGTTATTTATCACAAAATACAATATATATTTATGTATGATACTTTAATATTTAATTTTAAGGAGGGAAAATGCAAGTTAGCAACGTACTAATCTATACTACTCACTTTTCCTGAATAAAGTAAAAATTTATTGTATTATAAACCGTATAAACTACATAAAAGGCAGGAGAGTTTCAAAATATAAGATAAAATATTATATTTGTAGCGTAAATTTTAAAATTTATGAAATAAATTGAAACACTGTCGATCTTCTTGCATGCAAAGAACAATTTTGCTTGCTGTGCACCTCATTCTTGCTGAGTTTGATTTACAGCCAGGCATTCTGGAACGGTTTTTTTATACAGGTTGTGGAATTTCTGGAAGATGCAAATTTTTTCCCTTCCTCAAATGATCTGATGGCAAAGGCACTTTTGCATTGCTCTTCCTTTTTTGAGGTGTTGGTGGCTCACTTGGTTCATATTCCGATGTGTCATATTCTTCTGAACCATGAAAAAGGTATTCCTGAATTTTCACTCTGAATGCCAGGTAATCAAGTAAATCGGTTTTTGGTGCACTCGACATTGCCTTGTATCTTCGGTACTCAATCCAGCTAGCAGCTATTGAAAAATCTATAAAGTGAATTATCAGTCTAATGGTCCATTTTTTTTTGTCCGGATACAAATTCTGTAATAACTTATAATACGATCAAGGAAATCGACTCCACACATATACGAATTATAATTTTTTACTATGGAAGGGCGGTTGATAAAAACGTACTCCTTATCTTTTTTTGGACCACCTTTTGCATGTATCTTGAGGATGTTTCCCATGCACAGAAGAAGCAAGCATGACAGGTTTGTTGTCTTACTATTTTACAACACAGACTTGCCCATCATTTCTAACTTTTTCATCAATTGAGCCTCGACCCAGTCTTTTCATTTCAGCATCTGTTTTGAAATTAACTTTGGAAGGTATATTGTTCTTTCCTAATGCTCCTGTTCCTTGGCAAAGAGTTTTGTAATGAAGAACATCCAATAAAGGAATTGACTTAAAATATCTGTCCATATACAAATTACATCCTGGGGGAAAGTTCTCCGAAAGTCTAAAAATTACTTTGCCTCCAGTATCTAATTCCTTCACACCAACATTTGTCGAATTACTAATTATCTTGTCCCCTGTTCCTTGATAAATAAATAAATCTAAAGGAAGAACATCAGGTAAAGTAGCCACAAGGCTTCATCACTTTGTACTATTTACTTAACTTGTCAGAACAAAAGTTATTTTTATCTTTATGTAAGTATAAAAAAATCCCAATACTGCTATTTTTAACTTTAACAATAAATAATATATTGATTCTACTTATAAATAACAAGAAAAATAAGTCCAATTAACAATTACAATCCGTGCTAAGTTGAAAGCTATTCCCTTATTTTATTTTCAAATCAAATGATTTTAATAGTAATTGACCCAATGTCTCCTAGAGGCGACATCAAACTAATATTGTTGTACATCAGAAGTAGGGACGTTTGAATATATAATTAGCAATGCCATATTAAAGAACCATGTTTAAGGTATTCAACAACATGTTCCATAAATTTCCATGATACAAATAGTAAGAAATATGAACACTTACTAAACTAAAGAATAATAAGCTTTCAAACCCAAGTTACTTCACTTGCAATAGGAATTTGACAGAAATCTCTTGCATCTACTTCTTTATGTAATCTACTTTTAGAGACATTTTATTTACCAAAAATTCTTTTATATGACTAGAGTTCTATATGAACTACATTTCAACGTTCACATAGGACCATAGCAGATTCATAACCAGTAAAAAGTTTTCCAACTCGGGTGTTTTTTTAATTAAAATTTTTTTTATATATAAAAAAATTATAAATAAAACTCTTATTATATTACGAAATATTTTATGGTTTAGTTCATATGTACGAATGGCTACATTACAAGATAATTTATATTGTAGAAATTAAAAGATATTTCAATTTAGATAAGTATTTAAGATCAGAAATTGATTGTATTTTAGGTAGGAAATGTATTGTAATTTAATCGTAATTATATTGGGAAGGTACTTTACGACAGGTTAAAGAAATGTAACAAAGAGACACGTCTGATCCCTTAATTTGAATGTACTCTTCATGTAATATACTTCCCATGCCGCCATTCCATTCACTCCATACTACTAGCTAAATCTGAAAATACGTTACGCTTCGGAATAACATTGGAAGATTTCAAACGTTGGAAAACAGAAATCCTGAAACAGACTGCTTTAGAATTCGCAAGGAATAATGCAAATCCGTGCCAGTGTAAAATCTGCCTATCAAAGATTTATCTGACCCAGATAATACAGTTGAATATGGTAAGAATACGTTTTGAACTTCTGAACACGTGTTTGATGCTGAGAAATTTCTTGAGCTGAAAAGATTTCCAAAGTTTCTTATCTTATTTTAGAGATACATTTTCTCGTACTGATAAGATTGATATGCAGATTATGATGCGTGGAAAGATATGGGATACCCTCTGATTTTCTGATGCATTATTCAAAACAACATATGTAAAATGTTATTCATATTGTTCTAAATAATGCAATATTTGAAATGAAGGGAAGGTAAGCTGTTTTAAAATACTTGATTTTGTCATTTAATAAAATGAATTAACCTTTTACAGGCCGAATTCCGATGCAGGTATATTTTTAATTAATTTTTTGCATATTTTGTCTTCTAATGCTTTAGATAAGGGATATTAGTCCTTTAAATGGAGACAAAAATATATATATAATTTTCATGGTGTTCCCAATTGAAACATTGGCCACTTCTGAATATACTTTTACACTAGATTCAAAAATGGAATATAGTGATGAGTAGATTAAATAATAAGCAAAGTAGTAAAAATTAATGAAAGATTAATTTTTAAATTTAAGTGCAGATATGAATTAAGTTGAAAATTTATAAATTTGAATGAAAACAATTTCCTAAACAAAATGTCAAATTTTATGTCTATACCTTGATTCCACGGTACATTGGAAAGCATGTTAGATGCAATTTTTCTTACACTCATTACAAGCTAATCTTGCATTTACTGTGCACTGTGCACATCTACCTTGTGTTTTTTGTACAAGGAAAAGGCCATCATTGTGATATAGGGTGGTAAACTTTCGGTCCTGGTTGGGGCCCATCCTTTCTTGGTGCAATTCTTAGAAGAGTCAAATTCATTTAACCTCTCGGTGAAACTCCAGATGAGTCAGATTGGTATTTTTTATCATTAGCTGCTGAATGTAAAAGCCAACCGACGACAACAGCCATATTTAATGCATTAACAAATAAATTCCACCACCATTTCTTATTGCGAAGCGTGGGACGGTAGCTGCCTAACATTCTATCTAGCCGGTCAACTCCACCCATTCCAGTATTAAATTTATGTATTAAATTTGTTGTTGTATGTCCACATTTATTTCTTCTGCCCTTTATGTGAATATCTTTTAGTCGACTGCATTGGGAGATGAGTGCAATAATTTGAAGAAACTATCACTACAGAACTGTCATTCCAGCGGCATAAAAGCACCGATCCATCACTTTGGTAATCAAATGAACCTCTTTCTAGTTTTTTCATCTCCTTTGAGAGCATCAGCGAACATTTTTGAATTCGATGTTCTCGGATAGTTAGAATAGCTTTTATATTTTAACTTGCAAGATCCTTCATCAAATCATTAGTAGTAAAAATTTATCAAAAAACATTTCTAATTAAAGAGGGTTTGCAACAACCTTCAGAAGACTATTTACAACCCTAGTAGCAAAAGGGGCTATTTCATTTGATTGCTATCCTGAGTAAATTTCCATTTTATATGGATAACCCTTATTTCACCTTTCAACCAATAACTGTTAGTACAAGAAATGATATTGCCGTAGTATAGTGGCGACAGGCCAATGGTCCCATTGGGAACATAAATATTTAACTAATTATACCAAGTGCATTTATTTTTAACTTAATTTTATTTTATATTCTTTTAATAATGTGAACCCTTTTAAGTATGCCTACAAATATTTAGCAGCATCGGATTGTTTTTCCCATTTATATGAATTTTTAAGTTGTGGTGTGGGAAAATTGTGTAAAAAGGCTATTTTTATGATTTTTTGTACATTTCCATTTTTAATGTTTGAAATGTGGTTTCTATTTCACAAAATTAGGCCATCTTTTTTTACATATGCTAATTTTGAATATTGTCAGTATTGATGAAATTTAAGTTTTAAATGAATTTTCAATTCGATGTTCCAAATTGGGAACATTGGACTGTAAAAGGTAAATTTCTAGAAGAATTTACAAACACACACACATATTATAAATAAATGAATAAATGAGTAAATAAATAAATAAATAAATATATATATATATATATTTATATATATATATATATATATATATATATATATATATATATATATATATATATATATATATATATATATATATATATATATATATACATACCGGGTGGCCAGAATTAAAACACCCCTTCTCTGACATCCCTGTATATCGAACTACTCAGTGGAAAGGCTTCAAATTTTGTACACATACTATTCAAGACATCAGGATAAATCTCGCATGGTCACTCATTTCTTGCTTTAAGGAATCGAATAATCGCCATCACCTCAGAATTGTTGGCGTTTTCAAATTTTGTAAACATTTTAAAAACTCACAGAAAAAAGAAAAGCATGAATGGGGGTACATAACCTTTCGGATAGGGAGTAGATAGTCGACTGAAGTTCGCTGACCTTGAGAAGTGATTACTTGATACGCCAGTACTACTTTCCGGACAGCCCTGGTACATATATATGTATATACATATAGATAGATAGATAGATAGATAGATATGTGTGTGTCGTATTCATAAGCGGGCTTGTTGTGGCCCTGTGGTAAAGCTCGGTGCTGAGGGTGCTCAGATCGAATCCCGGCGACGCGCCACTAAAATACCTCCGTTTGTGTCGTCCTTTCATAGGGCGTTATGCTGATCCGCCTGTATGGTGCCCCCATAATAAAATGGTCTGCAAATTTCAGGGAATTATAAGCGAATGTCTACACGACAAGTGCCTCCACTAGAAAAAATATTCGTCCGTGTTTTTGAATTACAAATAATATTATGTTATTTTTTTGCTGGTCACCTATATGTTGTTCCCATAATAAAGCATCCAGTAAAATTGCGTTGAATAACAAAAGGTGAATGTCGAACGACAAGTGCCTCCGCATTAAGCAAAAAAACATATTGTCTTTTATTGATCAGATTATTCAAATGTATTCCTAAATTAATAGGTATTCGGAATTGGCATTCAACCACTTATGAAGTATATTTGAAATATTTTATTTATTCCAATTCAGTAACGAGATGAACCGCTAATTGATAAACGTAGGAAAATTGACAGATTTGAATGACAGTAGTTTTTTAAAACTAGGCTACAGATTCATTTCAATTAATCATGTTATGGCAGCTATTTTTATGTTTTATAACTTTAATTTAAAATGATTTAAGTTTATAATTATTGGGGTTGATAATATTTGAAAACTTCAGAGACCTTTTGTACAAAATCAAAAAATCAATTAATAATCTTGATATCTATGTCAAAATTTCTGTGCTTGTTGTCTATGTAATTTCAAATGAATATTTTGATGTCCTAATTCATGCCTCCCAGCTAGTATAGTGGTTAGCGTACTGAGCTCCTGCGCTGTGGGCTTGGGTTCAAATCCCAAATAAGGCTTAGTTGTTTCCGTATCGTACCCCTTTATAGGGAGCAATGTTGGCTCACCTAAATGGTACTCCCATAGTAAAGTATCTAGCAAAACTTCGCGGATCTCCATGGGTCAATGTCAAGAAGTACCTGCCGCATTGAAACAAAAAAATTTAATTCAAGCAAGAGTATTACAGTATCTCTTACTTAAATCTGCAGGGAAACGTTGGATACTGATAATTTATATTGAAAAATCTATCTTCATGCAAATTAATACTATGTTAGCTAATCAGTCTAGTACTAAGCATTTTATAAAATGCAATGGTACCTATTTTGCGTTAAAATTGCCAATTGGTTAAAAATTGGGCACAAGTAATCCCCTTCCGCTTTCAGTTCATCAAAAGAAATCATAGATTAAGTACTTTCCTATCGCATGTGAACTTTAATTAGTTAAGGAATTCATATATTATCAGCGCATAACTAAAAGGAAACCCACTAACTAGAAGCTTCACTTGTGTAATATTTATTCTTTGTTCGAAAAAGAAGAAGAATCTGGATAGAGGTCCGACGGTTTTAGGTGTCATAAATTGGCTTTTGTAATGAAGGTTCCGACCATTCAAAACGGAAATTTGGAGAACAGAGTAAATGTGGGCGGTCATTATCTATAAACAGAGTGAAAAGAAATGTGAAACGGCTATTAACGGGATAGCCGCTTTAAGTTACAAAGCTTTCTCTTGGTTGTCTCGTAATGCATATATTTTTTTGAATGCTCTACTTAATGGCTTCTATACTCAAACCAAATTCGTAAAATATGATAATTTACCTCCGAGAAATCAAAAAAATTACTATTCATATATTTTAACTAAAAATGAATTATACCTGTAGCAAATTGTTTAACTATCTACTTATCATTTCAACATTAAGGAAAAAAAACTACGATTGATGATATTACTTCATATCTCGCATTAAATGCAGTGGTTGGAAAATAACACTGAAAAAGAACTCACTTCTCTTGTGTATTAATAATGTACAAAGTGAAATATTTTTCGGCAAGATTGTACAACAATTCCTATACAAATAAAAATATTTTTTATTTTTTATTTATTTAAGTTTGATAAAGAGGAGGATCGGATGATGCCATCGAGCATTTCACTTATTTTAACACATTAGGTGAATCAGAGAGCAAACAATAAATAGCAAAAATATTCTCTACGTCAAAATCCTAAAGATAAATACCCTTTAATCAAAGAAATTTAGCTTAAAATGAATTTGTAATAAAAGTCAAAAGAAAAAAAACTGACAAATTGATCTGTTTCAAGTAAAATCCCCACAGAAGTTTTATTCCAAATATCAATTTATGAGAATTATGAAAAACAGAAATATTTATAACATATATCTGTATTTTGAGGCAAGTTGATGACATTCTACATCTATTCTATTTATTTGCTCCAAAAATGATCTGTGATTACTTAAACTAATGATACTCCATTAGGTTTAATTTTAAACTTTAAAATCACTCCTCTAGCAATTTTAAACATATTTTATGCAATAAAGGCAAATTTTGCATGACTTAATTTGAGCATATGATATCCAAACTCTGAAACAAGTTTATGAACGAAAAAGTAATTTACAAGTAGAATTCCCAGTATTATTATTTACTTGAATTTTACAACTATTACTTTGTGGGTTCCAAATTCATGTGGTGTAGTAGTTACGCATAACATTTACAATGAAGAAATAAAGTTTTAACTTTGCATAATTATTACTTCTTTTTGATGATGAAAACCTTAATAAGCTATATAGCATAACTGTATCAGTCTGCTAACATTGCTTTACTATTTGTTAGAAAAATAGAATTGTACCTCAATTTGCAGTGTAATTAATGAAACTTTCACATGAACGTTTTAGCACACTATGAAGTTCTTTCTCTGATTTAAAGCATTTATCTTTAGTTTATCATATAGAATACTCGGAAATTAAGTAATTAAAAAAGTATAGTTTATATAAGCTGTTTATATAAGATGTTAAATATAAGATGTTTAAATAACATATTTGTGACATTTTGAATCCCAAATATCAAAATTTAAAATATTTCATCATTAAAATAAACAGTTCATTTTTACTATCGATTGAAATAAAGTATTAAATTGGACTTCATTAAAGGAAATAACATTAAAACACGTTTAACTCTCTTAATATATAATTTTCAAACTGTCAATACATTATTGCCATTTCCACTGTATAATATAGCTTTTATTAAAGGCAAACTCTAATACAATACCCAATTTATTTAACGAGTTTAATACGAATTAAGATTTATCTCACTTTAGCGGTACACGAAGTATAAATTAGCATATTTAAGTTAGACTTCAAAGCTATTCCATTGCTGGACTTATTACCGATGAGAATCATTCGGGAATTGTATCTAAAAGCGATTTGGATATCAGTGTTTCTATCCAATTTGTGACCTGTAAACTTTAACTAAAATTTATGAATTAATTTCGAAAACAATGGGAAATTACAGTAATTGAGTCTGAATTAAAGTTCGGTTTTTAAGTGGGTAGGCCTAATGTCATCAAATACCTAAACATTTCATTTACTAAGATATTAGACTGTGACTTACATGAAAGGTATTCATGAGTACGTATAAACTAATTTAAAAATAAAACTTAATTTTAAGTTCCTTATGAATCCGCTTCATAATTTTGTTTCTTCTCGTTAAATATTAATTGGGACATTATACAGAGCATGGTTTCTTAACTTGTAAAACATGGACCCCTTAAGGTCCGTGAATAAATTTCAGAAGAGACTGACATGGATGAGAATCGTGGTGAAAGCACTCTCTCATGCGGCAAAACGTAAATTTCAACAGTTTTTTTTTTATTTGAAATTAAAACTGATGCGAGAGTTTAATTTCAAAATAAAAACAAACCATACTGGCCTATGAATTGGAAATTAATTAGATGTGCAACGGGGTAGTAGTCATTCAGTAATGTTGTTTGTGATGTGAATCTGTGACAATAACTTCTCTACAGTTTTGGTGTTAACGTTTTCCTTAAATAATTGATTAAATTATAGATTAGCGATATTTTTCCATATATTGTTTATACTTCAGTTCTGTGATCATTTATAGTTATTATAGGTGAGTCGTAGGCACTTTTCGTAAAATTTTATAAAACTGATTAATTTAATTTTCATTTTTTTTGAGATTTTGATTTTTAAAAAATCAGTTATGATTATTTGATATTTTTTGCAACCCCAATTTATTTCGAAATGTTGAATAAAAGACAGTATAATGAAAACTACGCTCTGTATTTTTTTTTACTATATGAAGGAACATGACGGGACAGAAAAACCTTAATTTTCTTTTTTTTTTTTGCAGAAAAGTTCTCCCCTACTGAAATATGGAACCGGGAAAACTGATAGAAGTCTCTCCATCTTGAAAGTGCATATAAATATCTGGATTTATTTCATGCGAAGAAAGCTCTGTTTTCAAATTCTGAAACAATACCAAAATTCTTTTTCATTGCGGCAGGCTCTTGTCTCTGACGGTAAGTACTTCTTGACATTGTCCCATGAAGAACCATGAAGTTTTGCTTGCTACTTTATTATGGGAGCACCATATAGATTAGCCAGAATTTCTCCCTATGGGTGAGACGACACGGAGGCTTATTCGAGACACTAGCTTATTCGAGAAATGAACCCGAGCCCACGGCGTGGGAATCTTCAATTTCGTAAAAGTTTGCGGATATTTATGCTAGCAGCTTTCCTTAGAGAATGTTATTTTTCAATGTGTTAGTTTTACTAATTGTTATTTACTAGTATAGGATTGTAAAAGATTGATGAATGTTTGGCAACTTTTGTAACTGGAACCTTGAAGTGTCGACCTAACGTTGTGTCAGCTTCAACGCTTGATTACTTCTCGCCGCATATAAGTTTTGTATTGAGTACTGCATGCAAGAAATCAAATCTGAACAAGTCAGTTTAGAATTACATATCTCATCCACCAGAAAAATTTCTGATCTCATTCGCTAAAGCATTGGTTTCAGACAAACTGGAATCGTAAACCAGAGTTTGGTTATAGGTCAGTTCTCTTAATTTAAATTTGGATAATTGTTAACAATACAAATGCATCTATGTAATCTTGGAGATTTATATGTATGAAAAAAAACTTGCGTATAGTATGTATGCTTTCAATATTACTAAAGTTTCAAGTAAGAGAAGCGATATTTACACGATTTTAACGTTGCTGCAAACATTTTATGATAACCTTACAATCTGTCAGATATTATAAACGAGACAGATTATACATTTTTGTTATTTATCATTCATTTTTAATTTTCAGAAAGTGATTTCAGAAAAGATAATTTCGTATTAAGGGTGACACACATAATAATTACGTTCTGGAATAATCTTTTCTTTAATATCTACTTATTCCATGTGCTTGCTCTTAAGCTTAAAACATGAAAGTAAATGCATTAAGTGTGAAAATGCGAAAGTAAAAATATATGCACAAATAGAAAAAAAAACTTTTAGTGAAATTAAGGTATTACAGACAAATCTATGGATATTAGCTTTATGCAACCTGGGACAACAAATAAACTAAATAAAATTCAAACAATTTAGGCTACTTAACACAAATTATACATTCGTTTATAAACGATTGACAACAATGCTATGATATTTACAACCACTATGGTTTATAAAACTGACAAATGACGAAGTAAAATGGTAGTTCTTTAAATAAAGCAAAAATATTAGCCGCCTCTGTTCTCCGTTATTTATATATACTCAAAATTTCTTCTTATCCTTTAGACCAGTGATTATCAAACTTTTTACGTCTACGCTTCTCTGAAAAGCCCGGCTTGAAAAACAAAATTAACACCAGTAAAATACGTGCTACACATGTTTGTTGCTAACCATCTGCACCACTTCCCACTGAATATCATTTACTCCTCCCCAGGGGGACGTGCCTCCAAGGTTGAGAACCACTGCTTTAGACCATTCCTGTGAGGGAATTCCACAATTGCAGTGCATCTAATCGCAAGAAAAAACTAAACGCGATTTAGTACGCAGGCCATTCAAATGCTATAAATAAAGCGTTGATTGTTTTAATTAAAAGTGTGCATTGTTTTAAATTCCACCTGCGTGTGAAACGAAGAATTGGGAGGTAAGTAGTTTGTTTTTAACATTCTGTGAGGTACATTATGCATTCTAGAATTGTAGTCCTAAACGTAAATAGCTACAATAGAATTTTATCATTTAATTATCTCTCTTCTTTGCACCTGTTAATGTTATTGTATGCTGGCACACGATTTCTTTGGAACCCGCGGAATTTGTTAATGTATCAGATTTGTTTAAGCAGATAGGGGACCTGAAAATAAATAAATAAGTTTTCTTCTATTTTGCGACAAAATTAGTTTTCATTAAAACATTAAACACTGTGTTGGACATATCTAAGAACAAAAATTGTTTTGACCCTTATGTGTCGTACCGAAACGCTGTTGAACATTCCCTAATTGTTCCGTATATCACAATTCCGTATATCATACATATTCCGTAAATCCTAAAATACAGATTATGGGAAGTAATTTCAGATATTAATTTTCTATCATGTTCCAAAAGGGGTAGAATACATTGATAATATTCTGCACCCCATTACTTCCAAAGATAGCTAAATAAAAATAATTATAATATTAAGAATATATTTTCATTATTTAGATGTGTAGAGTTAATATTTACCCCGTTCCCCTATTTAAGGTTTTTCTTCGAAAATTTACATAAAATAATCTAGTATATCTAATTTTTCCCTGTCCTTTCAGTTTTATTATGGTTTAGATTAAAATTTAAAGATAAATTTTACATGGACCAAAGTTTTAAATCTAATTCGGACTTTGATAGACTTGTAAACTGTCTTGGTTTAAAATCGAGGAGTTTCTACGGTACAATTGAAGGATTTGCTTTCAGAAAGCAACATCGTTATATTTTCTTCTGCGACAACTGTCACACCGTGGTATATTTTATTGTAGGTTTAACAGAGGTCACGATGGATAGAAAGGTTCATATTTACGTCATTAGGGCAATAGCTTATATTACACATGTACGATACAAGCTTTTAATTTCAAAAGTATAAGATTTTGTTTAAATTTTAAGTTGTTCACTAGCATTTTGAAATTACCTCCGTTTGAATTTGATTTTGACTGCAGTGTGGTTTTCACTTCTTACTTAAAAGAAAAAGTGCCAGCTAACTGAACTTATTCTTATGGCGGTAAACTCCTCAAAAAAAGGCGAATAAAAAAACTGACATTTTTATGAGGTTGATTTAGGTATAAAATAAGGGAGGATTTTTTTGCTATCACAATACCTATTATTTGGCAAAAATATCAGATCTCCCCTTTCCTTAAATTTTTTATCTTAGCATCATCTATATATATAAAACGCGTAGGTATGCGGCACAAAAATTGGCGATATTTCTACATTCCGAATGGCAACGGCTGCAACTACCAGATGTAAACATTAGCGGCCGAGAGCGTGTGTGTAGTGGTTTAACGATAGCACGTAATTTGGTACAATTTAATTGCTGTATTTTACACGTGAGTGATTTTAATTTATTCACGAGATAATTTATTCTTTTGTTCCATCGTTTTTTTCTAAATGTATGTAAGAGGACATACTTTTGTCAAAATATGTTTAGTCCTATCAAATCCAGTGTTTACTCATGGACAGTTGCATGTAGGTTATCTAGAGTCCGTTCTTTTAATTCTGTCACTGTAGTATCTCCTACTTCTGAAATACTCAACAGTATCAAGAAGTTTTAGGAATATCATAGTTTTTTTTTTTTTTCAATGCGGAGGCACTTGTCAATAAACATTCGCCTATACTACGCCGCAGTTCACTGTCCATTTTATTATGGGAGCACCATATAGGCGGACAGTATTACCCCCTATGAAGGGACGATACAAACGGAGGCATTTTTTCGCGGCGCAACGCCGGGATTCGATCTGAGCACCCTCAGCACCGAAAACCAGCGCGCTGTACCACAGGGCCACCACAAGCCCTGAAGGAATATCATAGTAAAATATTAATAATTGCATATAATATCTTAATAGCAAGTAAGAGTTAATTGTCTACACATTTTAAGTAGTACTTGCTGAATTTTTACTCCATTTTATAAGTGAAAAAATTTTCCCAATAATTTTTATTTGGTATGATTAAGTGTAGATATCTGAATTGTGAACAATAGTACATATAGAGAGTGATGTAATCCACACTATATTTTAGTACTTGCTGAATTTTTACTCCATTTTATATGTGAAAAAAATTTTCTACAACAATTTCTTATTTGATGTAATGATAAAGTGTAGATATCTTAATTTTGAAAAATATTACATACAGAGAGGAATGTAATTTTTAAAATCTTTGTTGTAGGGTTTCTCAGTCTTATCTTTGACTCTGTTTTGAAGTAATGGAAATTCATATTTTTTTAATCGCGATGTTTTAGAATCATCCTTACAGATAATTTCGTAATGATTATAAATTTTTTGGCTGAGATCGCACTACCACTTAACAAGGTATATTTATGATGACAGGTAATATTAACATTCCTTACATACGTTCCTTTCAGTTGAGATTTTTTGCAAAAGAAAATAAAAGCGACCTAAAAGCGACCATGCTGGTCGCATAGCGGCTAGTAATATTTAAAAACTTTTCCACTCACAAACTTAGCGGCTCTAAATAACATAGAAGTTAGTTGCACTTATCCAAGAAGATGTTTTAAGGATGCTGTGTACTAACCCTATTGGATTCACTCACCTCAATGTTAATCTATGGAGAAAATGTTTCTAAAGATTGCCGACTTGGATTTAAAAAATTTAAAAACATTGTAATAGAGCAAAAAATTTTACAACTTGGGGTATTTTTCGTTTTTTTAAAATGCAAATAATATTTTAAAATTTAATTATTTGGGGGGAAAATCTGGTATAGTGTTTAAAAGATCATAAATTCCTTTATGGACGGAATTTATAAAATGAATCCTATTCCAAGGTGCAGCAGCTATCTGAAAATAATATTTTTATTAGATTATTAGCATTTATACAGCTGTAAACAGTATACAATTTTTCACCATATTTTAACATTGAGGTGAGCGAATCCAATAGGTTTAGTATACAGCAGCCTTAATGTTTGCCGTTCATAAAAGTGTGGCTGAACTCAATACAATTTCAAAACAACATCAGGTACTTTGACACTAGAAATTCATTGGAAAAGGTTTAAAATAAAATAAACTTAAGTAATTTTTTATTAATTTTTCATCAACTTTTTTTGTAGAACTGAAAGAGAAATGGAAAAATGTAAATCACATTCCAACATCATTTTAGGAGCCATTGTGGGTAACGGAATGAATGATAATTTTTTTTTTTTTTTGCCAAGGAATTTGAATTCCACGAAGGTCTGTATTCAACAAAAAAAAAGTAACTAAAACATTGTTCTTTTGTACGATTCTATAATCGTTCAATCTCTTTTATCAGAATGTGGTTATTCAAACAAAAATATCGTTTATTACAGGAAGATTGCCCCCAGGCTATAATTATTCAATTTGCTCTGTCAACAAAATTCACTGTTTCTGCTGACACAACAAACCGAGCTATCGGGAATTATGCATTTTCCCACATTTCATTCACAACTTTTGATGATGTGATTGTACTTAACCCTCCGGCATTTTGAATGGCTACCTTCATTCACTTGGCTTTACTTATTAAAGTACTGTCTTTTAAGGCGACAATGGACCTTCAGATTGACAAAAATATGTCCCCAAAACGATTTTTTTCTTTCAGAAAATGATTTTGCAACTCATCAGCTTTAAATTAAAAAAAAGTATGTTGATCCGATCATTATTAACCGAGTTATAAGTATTTTTTTCAAACGTAAACAATGGAAATGTTAGTCAAATTAAAACTTTAAATGCCATTTTCTCAAAACAAGTTTTCATGTCGTTTCGGTAAGTTCAAACTGTTCCATGCGTCATAATTTTTCTTGAATTTTCATAAAATTTCATAAAATAATTATTTATATATGTTAGAATAAAACTTAGTAATCATTTCATTATACTATTTTAAAACAACTTAAAATTTTTACAATAGAAATATTTTTTTGGATAAAATTTGCATAAAATGACCTATTTTTATCGATTTCTTTTCTAGTTTTTATAAATATGACTGTAAATCAAATATTGCTACTAACTTTTATTATAACTATATAAAGCTAGCTTATGAGAGAAAATTAGATATCTGAGACAAAAATTAATGCGCATGGAGCATTTTTAAATAGAGTAATTAACAAACTGATTTTAATTAATATATTAATTAATCACATTCTGATTTTTTTTAAAATTTAGAATTTTCATCTCTAATCAACACTGTAGAAGTATACAAAATGTCTGAGCAATTGGTTAATAAATAAAAAAGAGTTTTTCATGGTCCATTGTCGGCTTAAGTAGAAATCAGTTAAAAGGCTTACCACGATAAAAAGCTTTAGAAAAAATTATATCAATAATTTGATGATATGTAAAATAGAAACACTTTAAAATCTGATTTGTTCTTTATTTACCTGCATCTTTAAGGTGATACATAAATATATTGTTATATCTTATGAAAAGGAATGGCTACCTTCATTCAGTTGGCTTTACATATTAAAGTATTGTATTTTAACTAGAAATTAGTTAAAAGGTTTACCACGATGAAAAGCTTTCGAAAGAATTATATCAATAATATGGTGATATGTATGAAAAATAGAAAAATTAAAAAATCTGATTTGTTCTTTATTTACCTGTATCTCTAATGTAATGCATAAACGTATTGTTATATCTCATGCAAAGGTAGTATTGTTGCCATATACTCCAGTGCACAAATCAGATAGGTTTGAACTTAAAAAAATGATGCAATAAAAAGTGGAAAAATAAATAAATAAAATTTAATAAGTCGTAACTCTGGAGGTATGCTTGAAATGTATTTCAGAAACCTCTAGAGTTTGATAAACGGATCAATTGTTGGTATTCCTTATTTAACTATTTAACGGATGGCATTATTTCATTATGGGAAGTCAGGATGACATAAAAAGGACTCCCACAACATGAAAGTAGAACAATTACCATTAGCGATAATTACTCGATTAATCTTAAGCATACTGTTCTTTGAGAATGCAATGAGTGGAGACACGTTATCACATTTCTAATATCTACCATGCCACACAAAAGGGACGTTTAGTCCAGTTTTGTTAAATAAGCAATACATACCCAAACAAAAGAGCAACGTCAGAAATTATGACGGGTTACTTCGAAATTGTTGTTGTGTTAGAATGGCAGATTTAGATTATTAAGTACAGCTTATACCTTAATGATCTAGATAATAAAATGCATGTGCAACATCTTGACAAGATAAAAGAAATAAGGAAAAAAAATATATAGTAACTAAGGTATATGGGGATATGCTCCATATAAAGCGAATATGGCAACAAAAACTTTTAAAAGCAGTCTGTTATGCTCATAATAAAAGGTTCAAGTTACAGTCTGAATTTAAGTGAAAATATTTCTATATATTTTATTCATTTCTGAGAATTTTTGGATAACAGCAGGAAAAGATTACGAAATCTTGCGGACAAACCTTCCTAAAGATATTGCTTTTCCAATATTATATAATAGATGCTTTATTTATAGATGATTTCTTGTAAAACGTCAGCTTATGTTTTCTTTGAATGCATTATAGAATGTCCCTTTGTAAAAGTCTGATATATGGCCATTGCTGCTTTTGTGAAACTGAATGTTATTCATGGATCTCATATTGAAAAGTAGTTTTGTGGTCAGAAGAAAGACGCAACTTTAAATTGGTTAAAGGAGTTGCTACTTCTGCCTAAAGTTACAATAATTTAAGTTAATATATTTTATAAATAAATCATAACTACATCTAAAATTTATGGTTGCTAATAATCCTTTAAAAATATAATATTATTTTCGGAATACGAATGATATGAATGCCTGAAAAATAATTTATTACTGTTTATTTAAAAACTGTACAGTAAATTATAAAAGAAATGTGAAAAAAATATGTGTGGATAATATCTGAATTTGAAAACAAAATATACTTCATTCAGTGTAAAAAATGATAGAAAAGTCTTATCGTAAATCGATAAATATGAATGTTTGAGTTTGTTTAGTTTAAAAAAATGATGGCGAATTTATAAATATGTACGAATTTGAATCATAAAACATCCTTGTCTGTTTGTCATAATATTTATTCCAGATAATTTAATTCTTTATCATAAATGAAAAGTTTTCTTATAATGAACTATCATTTTTATTTATACTAATTATGTGCATTATAAAGTACTTTTATCTTCCGGCTTTTTTCACAAAATATTTTAAGCATAATATGATGTTCTCTAGTTTCGAACGGAATTTTTATTAAATATTGTGAGGTAATCCAACAATTCCTCTAATCTTGCTCATGAACAGTCAACGTTTAGACATTCATGTTTTGAATAACATGTAAATAATAGTTTTAAGGAACAAAATTTTTAAAAAATCCTATCTTTCGAAAGAGTAGATATTTAACGTTGGCATTTCATTCATGAATAGAAGTGCATGGCAAACTTAATATTTGACATGAATAATAATTTATAAAAATTCAAATGAAAACTTTACCAATAAATGTTATCAGAAGGTGGTGTTTCTGTACTAGTCAAATTCCAATTTTTTTTTTAATTTATTTTTACATCCCTACTAGGGGAAAGGGTCGGGAAATTAAATTTAAAATATTTACAAGCCATTGTATTTAATATGCCATAAATTGTTTTTTATTCTATTGCTAATGAACTGCACTTTTTTAGTGAATTTTATAGTACATAGTGAGAATGAAATTTTAAGCTAAGTATCAAATAAAAATAAACATGTAGTTGGTTTAGCGTCCGGATGTTGTATATCGACCATTACTGATTCTGAGAAAAGTCTACTTGAAAATTTACGTTAGATTTTCAAAAAGTGTTTAAAACTCAAGCTTTGTCTCAAATCCATATGATATTATTTACTCTGTACCGGCTGTTGCTGGCCATTTAAGTTGTACAAAATTTAAAAACTACATATGTCTGAGCGCAAGTAATTTTGATGCCAAATTGGATGGCGTTGTCAAAATGTGCATGCCTAGAAGTTACGGTCAAGTTCATAGAAATCCACTGTTCTTCCGGCTGTGTTTTGAAATCGATTGAGCCGCCGGGCTCATAGGAATAATCATTCCTCTTCTATTTCGAGCTGGAGTCATAGTCTTCTATGTACAATTTCCACTTTATCAATGAAGCGAGGGACGTACTTTAGCTAAACTACAAACCCACAGCTAAACATTTCTACGCTACGAACACATTTGAAGAGGTCTTAAAAATTAATAAAATCAAGTGGAAAAAGAAAAATTTCTTATCCAGAACTTACTTGTAGAACTAGTTAAAAAATCAGCTCTTGGTTACCAGAAGGATGAAAAGACTAGTACTAAATATTATTCGGAAAGATATTTAATTTTTAAATTTAGATTATTTTATGTTGGTTTATTTCTCATATAGTTATGAAAAATTTTATTCATAAATTATATCATTAATTACTTTTCAATTATTTTTAATTTAAATATAACATAATATTGCTGTCAGCAATGCATTGCTTAATATTATACACATTGGTTTTACATGCATTGAGATAAGTGTAAGTTGATTACACAATCTCTTTTTGAATTAAATTGTCAGTCATCAATGATTATTATATTTTTCTATAAATACCACTCTATAATCTTTAATGAAATCATGCAATCGATGTTACGCTGAATTGTTATTCACTTTGTTAGAGATAAGAATTGTACTAATCACTATTTCTCTCTTTCTCCGACGATCATAAAGTTACTCACGTTGACTAATCACCCCAAGGGCTAGTAATTTCCCCCAAATTTTAATCACTTGTGAAAACGGTGGACCGAAATTGTATAATTTCCAACGTTTCCGTTTAATGTCTTGCAGAATTTACATCGAGTGAGTTCAAGGTTATGTTTTGAAAGTGATAACGCATGTTTAAGACAATTAAAAGTTTAATAGGAAAATTCGTCATTAGAGATAAAAATATTCATTTACAAATTTAATAGTTACAACTTCTCTAAAGAAGAAAGTGGACATACGTATGAGGTAGTGAGCTTAAAAACTGTTCTTATCAATTATTAGCTGAAAAACCGTACTTCGCTACGGAGTACATTCAAATTAAATACAACGGTCAATGTATGCAATTAATGCCAAAAATATGTATAAATGTATTTATAATAAATACAAAGATCAATGTATGAAATTGATGTAAAAAAAGCGAAAAATATTTATAAAAAAATTGTAACGGATATTTTTATAGACAAAATATTGTAGAAGGAAATATTCAAATTAAATCTAATAGGACATACTAAAGAAAATAGTACAGTTAATATAGTACAGTTTGAGGAAAATACCTTTTACTGTATTTTAATATTTTTTTGGATAATGTCCAATCGTCTGCCGCATTAGCAAGAAAATAATTTTTTTTTCTATTTAGTTGTTATGCACGTGACGATAAATTTATTTAAAGTACCAGAAAAAGAAATCAGGTGATCAGCATTTAATAAATTAAATTCTAAAAATGAATCTTTAAAAATTCTCCAAAAATCAGAAAATGGAGACAAAGATTCGAAAAAGATTTCATTTTAAAGGAATTTTTATGATCTTTCTCAGGATATAAATTTTATAACCCTCAAATTATTATTTTAAATGCAAACTTAAAAAAAGTTACTAAAACAGCTTAAAAATTTAATTTGAAAAAAATCTAAGAAGAATTTTTCAAAAATCTTTCTTAGTGTACCCTTACACTATAAGAAGAATCTCCATGCAAAATTTCAGCCTTTTGGTTCAGCGGTTTGATCTGTACGTTGTTTGTCAGTCAGTCAGTCAGTCAGTTACGGAACTGTTTTATATAAATAGATAACAATAAATATTTAAAATTTTAATAAATGGAAAAATATGTTTAATTTTTGCTTTCTACTTAATCAAATTTTAAGTGTTTGGTGTTGTGTTTAATTCTTAATTATGTTATTTACTGCTATGTTCTATTGTTGTAATCTTAAGGGATTTTAGAAAAAAACAGATTAGTGATCAGCATTTAATAAATTAAATTCTAAAAATTAATCTTTAAAAATTCACCAAATATCAGAAAATGAAGGTAAAGATTCGAAAAAGATCTCATTTTAAAGGAATTTTTATGATCTTTCTCGTGATATAAATTTTATAACCCTCAAATTATTAGTTTAAATGCAAACTTAATAAAAAGTTACTAAAACAGCTTAAAAATTTAATTTAATAAAAATCTAAGAATTTTTCAAAACTCTTTCTTAGTGCACCCCTACACTATAAGAAGAATCGTCATGCAAAATTTCACCCCTTTAGGTCCAGCGGTTTGGTTTGTGCGTTGTATGTCAGTCAGTGAGTCAGTCAGTTATGGAACTGTTTTATATATATAGATAAGTGATTTTTCGAGCATAACATTTCATATTAAGATGATGAGGTAGCAGCAGGAGAGGTATCTTAATCTAGCTTGATTCATAAATTTATCGGTTAGCAAGGTGGCACGGCAAATCTTTTTACAATGCACTGTTTCATTAATTTTTAACATACTCCAACCCACGGATGTCACATCCCAAAGTGTATGGAGTAAAAATAAGTTTGATTGCTGATATTGTTTGGTGTTAAACGCCGGAATGTTTTGTCGTAAAACAGAAAAGTTCACTAATATAAATTGAATACAATTATCTTGAAGATGCAGAATTTCAAATACATGTTTTTTCCAAATGAAGAATGCTTATAGGCATGATCAATTTTTAATATATATTCATTAGAATCCTTTTAATTTCTGAATGTTTCGCCTTTGGATCTCTGAATGAAGGAAGTCGAACTTCTTCATGTCTGAAATGAAAGATGTGGTCGCGATCCGATAAAAATCACATGTTATTTAACATTTGTCAGGGAAGACAATCGTATCTAATCTTCTGAACACCTGAAGAAGGATCCGTTAGTCTGAAACTAGTTGCCATAACAAACAGCTTTTGTAGACTTAAGAAACATTTTTTTCGGCTCACCTTGTGAATGGTTTTATAAAACATCCTAAACTTTTAACATAATAAAATTGTATTTTTTTTTATAATTCTTATATTTCTTAAATAATAGCTTAACTCATACCATAATATAACATAATTTATTTACACCATTTCTTAGTCACCATAATATTTTTAATGCCATAATATGAATACATAGTATAAAAATGCCAAGGATTGAAAGCGTCAGCTAAAATAAATATTTAATTTGAATTAATGTAATATTTTCTTCTATAAAATGAAGCATACATTAAGTCAATCTTAAAATCAAACTTACCTAAACTTTTAAAGAAATCTTTTAAAGTCAATGTGTTATGGAAAGTTTATCTTCTAGCACAAATATATAGAAATCTACTACCCTTCTCTTTTTTTGTTAATGTTGTTGGTAACTATGGAAACCATCCGCAAACGGCTTATGAATCAAAATGCCCGTTGACGCTATTCCAATAGCTATAGGCTCCCTTAGAGACACTTCAAAACTGCGTGAGAGACGTTTCTTTGTTTCTACCGTTCACAGACTTTACTTTAGAATGTATTTGGTTTAAACACTTTCGCAAACTTAAATGCAGATTTCAATAATCTTGGAAGAAGAATTCCTTTTGAAATCCAGTTCCTTTTAAACATTTTTTTTCAGTTAGAAATTTTTGTGGTCTCTGCAGATAAGCGTTAGTATGAGATTTTTATTTTCTGAATTTCGTAAAGGATTTTGCTCTAATCACCAAATTTAACTATCGTATTAATCATGCTAGCTGTCACGGTTTTCAAATGACTCTTTTTCCGCGAGTCTTTAAAAATGTTGATTACCTATTTCATAATAACGTAGCTTTAAAAGTGGAAATTTTATCGATACATAATTACAGGGAAAGAATTTTTTAATATCAGCGCACCTAATTAAAAACTTTTATTCGTTTTGTGAGATCAAACGTCATACGGGATATCTCTCTCTCTCTCTCTCTCTCTCTATATATATATATATATATATATATATATATATGTGTGTGTGTGTGTGTGTGTGTGTGTTTGTTTCGGTATACACTAACAGTGCTTATCTTTAAAAATATATTCAATGTATATAAATCATTTATTACATTTCTAAATTTTTATCTGAGTAATATTTTATTTGATAATGCGACATTTTTAAAACAAATATTTAACTGGATTTCCTATGAAGCCTTCCACAGGAAATATTGCTGCTGAAGTAGTATGCTGCCTCTTTAATTACATAACACTGACATTTTAAAAAGGAAACTTTTTTTAAATTTCCGTTTACCAAAAAGAAATTATTTGAGACAAAAATTGCAGATAAAAGCACCGCGTGCTTAGAGGTAGTAATTATTATCAGCCGGTCTAATATGCTGCAAGAAATCTTTTTAAAAAAGTTTCAGTGGTTTTTAAAATCATGCTTTCACATGGGACTGAAGATGTACCATAAATTAATTTATTTATCAATGGGACGTTTTATGTTGTAGATACATATATATTTCATTTATTACAATAAAAATTCAGTTCATGAATCTTTTTCAAGCTTACGATCATTTTTTTGATATGATATTTATTTCCTTCTACAAATCCGACCGAAAATCTTATTTTGAGTCTGGAGGAGCGAATTTTTGCCTATAACCAGGATTTCATGCTTATGAAATATAAATTACATTTTCCTAAATTTGATTTCGCCTTGAGTTATTGCATTATACCCAGGTAGCGTATCATATTTGTTTTTCATATTCCATAATCTAAACTGAGTTTCTCCGAAAACTGAAAAGTCGCATGATTTATCAAACACCAGACTTTCCATAAACAAGCCGACATTTTATCTTGTGACAGTACTTTATATAAATCTTCTTATTGTTGCGAAAGTAATAAATGGATTTCAAAAGCCTAAATGTTTCTCTTTTTGAGAAAGCATACATTTCTTGTACTGAGTAAAAAGTTCCAATGCATGTGATCGGAGAATGTTTCAAAATGGAAACTTAAGTAATTTATACAAATTATTATTTGTCTTATATCATTTGTTATGTTTTTATGAGCCAAGACGAAAAACATGTTTCTTAGCCCAGTCTAGCATAGAAAATTTAATTTAATTTAGTTTATTTTCATACATAGTAGAAAATATAAAGAAAATAGGAGTTTTTTGCGTCAAAATTATTTGCTTTTCTCGATTCTATTTTGTTTAGATTCAACAGGATAAAAAATTATTGCTGTTTATAATTTTGATCTCCATTAAATCAATAAGGGCTGTAACATTTATTGATATGTGTAAGGTATACACAAGATTCGATTCACAAGAATCGAACTTTTGAGTGAATTAAAGAAGCTGCTTTAGATATGCTAATTTCGGCATACGCGCTTAGTATCAATACCATGCAGCGTCATTAATGAAAAAGAGGAGGTTGTTAAGGTTGAAAAGGTGTTATCCTGCGCTAGTGCTTAGCGGGCCAGAAGTTTACGTGGCAGTACTGCTGGTTTGACTTACTGTTCGTGAGTATAAAAATATATTGTTCTTGAAAGCTGTGTTTATACATTCCGTACAAGTAGTACGCATGCTTATTGCTGTAAAAGCCAATTATATGTGCAACGAATTCAATAAACATTGTTTCATGTATAAACTGTGTTTGCTTCAAATTCAAATAGAGTGCCACTTCAAACTATATACACCCAAGTCTGGGTAGAAGTGAGGATAGATTCTCTATACTGGCGCCCGAAAGATATATATACCCTGGTAGTTAGCGTTAAATTTGTAACGAACAACATAATTGAAATTAAAAACTGTGTACTGTGTACTTATATTGATAAAATTGTTGCAAGTACTTATATACTATTTAAAAAATGAGTGTTGTAGAACAAATTCCTGCTGGAAATTTTCCTCGGGTAATTATGGTTCAGCATTTTGCGCCATTCGAAGCCACCTTCAATGGCGGCCCCTCAAGCCAATTTCTAAAGAAAATTGAGCATTACTTTCAGCAACAATGCACCCCAGAGGGGGATAAACTTAAAATTGCTCTAGCCGCTTTAAGAGGTAGTGCATATCAGTGGTACACGTGTATGAAAAGCAGTAATCTGATTTTTGACTATTCGTCATTCAAGCAACAGTTTCTTAGTGTTTTTCCAAAGACCTTTAATCAAAGTGAAATTGAAGCGGAAATTTATTCGCTAAGGCAACGTGAAGGTCAGTCTGCATTAGATTTTGCTATGGAAAAGATTTCCAAGTGTGAGGAATATTTAGAAGGGGTAACGGAAGCGGTAATCTTAAAAATAGTTATCCAACGTTTGAAGCCAAGTGTTCAAGATTTTTTAGATAATCAAACAATTACAAGCAAGGTTACCCTCCTTCAAGCTTTAGCTAAACATGACAATAGGCATTTCTTCGCTACCCCGTACCGTCATTCAGGTACGAGAAGTTTTATACACCCGCGCCAAAATTTTTCGCGAGTTTCAAACCAGCAGCGTAAGCAGTACCGCAGGCAAAATAATAGAAGCGCACGGCGTTATAATGAAATTAGTTCACTTAAAGTAAATAATATGCAAGCACCCTACTTGCACTGTCAAGTTGATTCACATGATATGGTTCAACCTGTTGAAACTGTGTGGTCAAATGTATTATTTTGTCCGAGCAGTAATCATTATTTTGAGAATAGTGAAAGTCAGGGTATTTTTGTGGCTTATAAAGAAAGTGAGTCTAGCTGGAATGATGAGGTAATTCCAGTACAAATTTCTGAAAATAGTGCCGATACTAATGCTAGTGGTTTAGAAAATAAATCATCTGACACTTCTATTAATGCTATACCTGATATTATTAATGCTATACCTGATAATTTAGATGATATTAACACATCTGTTAATGAAGGAAACTTAGTAGATGACGAAGTATGCGTTACGGCAGTTAGTGAATACTTAATAGTTGACGATAATAAAAATTCTTTAAACGATATTAGGAACTCGCTAGGTAATGATGATATTATTTCAAGTTCCCAGCCGAATGAGGATTGTGTAGGCCAGGTTGATAATATGGTTTTAAATAAAGTACATGAAAGCCATACTGAGAGTCAGGATGAAAAGTTGACACAGAATTATACTGTAAGTAGTTTAGCTGATGCTTCGGAAGTTATAGACGTAGGTTGTATTAAAACGCACCAGTACGAAAAGCTTAATCTTCCTAAAACTGAAGCAGTGTTAACGAATATAAATGATAACGATTCCGATGTCGCAAGTTTCAAAGAGACTTTTTCGTCAAAAGAGGATAAAACTAAAGTTAAGGGGGATAAAA
Source organism: Dolomedes plantarius (assembly GCA_907164885.2). Lineage (NCBI taxonomy): Eukaryota > Metazoa > Arthropoda > Arachnida > Araneae > Dolomedidae > Dolomedes > Dolomedes plantarius. The sequence continues at coordinate 35,118,475 of OU015501.1, forward strand.
AACGAGAAAAGCGCCTTCAGGGTCCAGCATTAAAACTGCTAATACTGAAGTAATTAAGGCGGTAAACAAGAAGTCGTATAAGCACAAATACGAAAAACAGAGTCAGTTTGTTGAAAAACATGACACAAGTAGAGAGATAAAGCCAGTAACTAAACACGTTGGTGCGGCGTATAAATTTGACAAAATAGAATCTGCATTAAAATCTAATACCGATACAAGCAAAAGTACGAAGAAAGGTAAAGTGTGCACTACAAAAACTCCATCAAAGGATGAATGCGTCGCTGATAAGGTACACAAGGTTATCAATAGGAAGAATGACAATTTTAAAGTTCCTTTGCATAAGTACAGGAAACGGAAGATTTCTGCCGCCCAGCAAGGTTGGCCTCCTCCCAAGAGACCTCCTGTCCATCGTCAAGCCGGACCAGCGCCTCAGGACCTACGACCTGCTGCACAAAGGATGCCCACACGGTCAACGAACCCCTTTACTAGAACTGCGACCATCAAGAGAGGTTCCACGGATTGGACAGACTGGTGCAAGGAAGTTGCTGCATTCATGAGGAACAAGTCTTGTATCAATTCTCTTATTCTAACTCCCACCCTTTAATAAAACCGAACCAAATTGGTTTGAAGTTCCCCATTGTATATACTGTGTAAACATTTTGAGGGGAAGGAGTGAGCCACTGAAAAAAAAAACGGCATACTGTTGTTTTATAAATTTTTGAAGGGGACATGTAGTGACTAGGAAAAAAATACATACTTCACAATATACCAATTAACCACTAATGTACTAACTTCACAAAAAATAACACATGTACATTATAAATTGGGGGAGAGCAGATACAGTCAAGAAATGTCATGCTGTGCAATTGTGTTGTCACTTTTAATTAAAATAGATATTTTAGGGCGCAGTTGGCAGCCCAGTATCCGCAACTCTGCAAATCCACTGTTTGATGGTGTCACCTGGACCCTTCGGGGTTAGTTTTGTAAAATGGTAGTGGCGTTTTTCCTCCACACAACGTGTGGAAGGTTTTTTTGGCTTTGCCACCCATTATGTAAAAAGTCAGACCAGCACGCGTTTTCAATTAGTTAACTGAAGCCGTTCAGACCTCAGTTACCTAATTTTTTTTTTCGAGCGAGGCCAGTGTAAGGTATACACAAGATTCGATTCACAAGAATCGAACTTTTGAGTGAATTAAAGAAGCTGCTTTAGATATGCTAATTTCGGCATACGCGCTTAGTATAAATACCATGCAGCGTCATTAATGAAAAAGAGGAGGTTGTTAAGGTTGAAAAGGTGTTATCCTGCGCTAGTGCTTAGCGGGCCAGAAGTTTACGTGGCAGTACTGCTGGTTTGACTTACTGTTCGTGAGTATAAAAATATATTGTTCTTGAAAGCTGTGTTTATACATTCCGTACAAGTAGTACGCATGCTTATTGCTGTAAAAGCCAATTATATGTGCAACGAATTCAATAAACATTGTTTCATGTATAAACTGTGTTTGCTTCAAATTCAAATAGAGTGCCACTTCAAATTATATACACCCAAGTCTGGGTAGAAGTGAGCATAGATTCTCTATATATGTGTATAGAAGAATGTTGCTTAAACACGTTCTTTTTATGAAATCCTTTGTTCTAAGGACATATCTACACGAATTAATCATCTAAAACATTTTCTCAAATTAGTTTTATTAATATAAATGCTGGGAAAAAATTTTGGTATATGTATAAAATAAATTGGGAGAGAAAAGATATATATATATATATATATATATATATTACATTACTTGAAGAGGTGAATTGTATTGTGAAGTAATTTTACCTGGCTTTGATTAAAACGACACGAACAGCATATTGTTTCTAATTTTCGCACTATCACTGATGGTATAGAATTTTCATATAACCATGTATATTCGTTATTTTTAACATGTGTTTAGACATCAGTCCATATAAATAAATACATAATTTTTTACCTATATCTATTCTCCTATCTATATATCTATCTACATACTCATCACTTTATTCATACACACACACACACACACACACACACACACACACATATATATATATATATATATATATATATATATAATGTATATATACGTGTGTTTGTATGTGCATACATCAGTATCATGAGCGTTTATGCATTCATAACTTTGAATAGTTGTTATTTTACAAATTATACCACAGGGGTTAATAAATGCTCATTATGGGTTAATAAGTGCTCATTAACCCATTTCATAATGGGTTAATAATTGCTCATTATACGTAAATATGGTGTATACCAGAAATTTTTTTTTATAATTATCGGCTAAAGCAAGAAAAGTATTCATCACTTTATATACCTTACGTTTATGATTAGTATCTTAAAAACCATTTTATAGAATTAGAATTTCACAGTAATCATCGATTAAAATTTGATCTAATATTCAGTTTTTAAATATTTTATGAAGTTGATTTGTGGATATTAAATTTTTTTACAGAGAAAATGAATGAAAAAAAGAAAAGTATGAGGCAAGCCGTACTTAGAGGATATCCTCCCAATCCTTTAATATCCTTATAAAAAATATTATACATATCGAATATAATAATAATATTTACATCTCATTATTATATTTGAAAATACTCTAAACTATCTATATAACTTGTTAAAACAGATAAGAAGTCTTTGTCATAGAATGAGATGTTTTAATGTATATGATATAGTGGATCCTCTGTGAGAATATAAAATACGCTACATTGGCAAAAGTATTCAGAAACCGACAGATACGCAAATAAAAACATATCTACAAGATTAAATTCTAACGATTTGTCCGACTTTTATATACAAGGAGAATAGAACAGAAAATCCTTATGGTGCTTCCC